>JAOEGS010131476.1:40134-146302 GCA_025447755.1 Corythornis vintsioides
CCTCCGGCAGAGGAGGCGGCTGGGACGAGGTGAGGCGGCTGGGACGAGGTGAGGCGGCTGGGACGAGGTGAGGCGGCGCCCGCCCGCGTCACTGTGCAGCGCGGAGCAGGAGCCGGTGTCGGTGCGATCGCGGAACTGAAGGCCGGGGGCCGCGGGTCCGGCGCTGCGAGCGCTCCGGTTCCGCCCGCGTCACCATGGTAACGGGGGCGCGCCCGGAAGTGCGTCATGCGCTGGGCGGAAGCTGCACGTGCATGCTGCGCGCGCGGAGGGTGGTGCTGGCGGCGCTGGCTCGGGCCGGGGAGGGAGCGCCGGGCCTGGGCCTGGGTCCGGGCCTAGGTCCGGGTCTGGGCCCGGGCCCCCCCTGCAGCGCCTGCCTCAGGCTGCCGCCCCGCGACGCGACCCAGCCCGACTCACAAGGTACGTGCGGGGGCACCCGGGCCGTGGCGGCCGCGTGGGCGGGTTGTGGGGGGGTGCTGGGCCGCTCCGCTGACCCGCCGGTGTCGGACAGGTTGGCGGGAGGCGGTGGCGGCCGCCGCCGGCGCCCTGCGGGCGGGCGGGCTGGTGGCGGTGCCGACGGACACGGTGTACGGCGTGGCGTGCCTGGCGCAGGACTCTGGCGCCGTGCGGAGCATCTACAGCCTGAAGGGGCGGTGCGGGAGGAAGCCGCTGGCCATCTGCCTCGGGGACGTGGACCACATCTACAGGTGCGTGTGCGGGGCTGTCCCGGGGCTCGGTGCCGTGCCGGGGGAGGGGGCACCGGGTGAACTGGCACCCGCCTGTAACCCGCTGCCCTGCGGCGGGTAGGTACTGCCACGTGAACGTGCCGCACCAGCTGCTGCAGGACCTGCTGCCAGGACCCGTCACCCTGGTCTTGAAGCGCTCAGAGGAACTAAACAAAGACTTGAATCCCTTCACGCCGGTAGGTGTCTGCACAGAGCATCTCTGCCCCGCAGGGAGTTGTGCTGGGTCTGCTGCGGTTGGGGCTTTCCCCTGGCAGGGATCGGGTCTGCTCTGCTCCCTGGCACTGTGAGCTTAGCGGATCCTGTGTCTGTTCTTGCTGAAGTGCCAGCTCTGCAGAGCTCCAGAGGGCACAGGGCAGTGCAGGGCTGAAGCAGTTCTGGGCTGTAACACTCTGCTCTCCTCCCTTGCAGCTGGTTGGTGTCCGTGTCCCAAACCACCCTTTCATCAGGGAGCTGGCACGGGCGTGCTCTGGACCCCTGGCTCTAACGAGTGCCAACGTCAGCTGCCAGGCCAGCACACTGACGGTTTCGGTAAGGATGATGGTGCCACGGGGTGACTCTGGGGGCACTCGGAGCCCTTGGCTGGCATGGGCAGCTTTAGTGATAAAACAAGGGTTGCTCTGTTGCTGTTGTTTACTTAAAGCAGGGGTCTGGTTAACATGGCCTGTGGATATGTGGAGGGGGTGGACATGTGGAGGGGGTGGGTGCCTTGTTGTGATCCTCACCTTTAAAAGAGGAAGGCAGAACTGAAAAGTAACATCTAGGATTAGATGCTGCTCTGAAAGTGGGTGCTAAATCTGAGGGTGGAGATGGCTGTTAGAGGGATGGCCGAGCAGTGAGGCTGCCACTGAGCACAGCTTCTACAGCCTGGTGACTGACAGTGTCTCCAAGAGATGTCCTTTTGCAAGATCAGTGACCCTGGTGGTGTAACTGGGCATGGAACCAGCCAGACACCCTGCCCTTGCCCCTCAGTGTCTTCACAGGCTTCTGGCTGCTTTTGTGTTCCTCAATAAACAGTGCTGCAGACAAGAAGTATTCAGGCAGGGGATCCTTGTGGCTTTCTGCATGTCTGAGAGAATCTGTCCTTAGAGAACAGTGAAACGTGTTGGTGACAGCAGCAGAGGGGGAGAGCAGAAGGACCTCGACAGCAGGGTGCCCAGCAGAGTGTTGCCACAGGACTGAGCCACAACTCCTCTCTTTCAGGAATTCCAAGACCTGTGGCCACAGTTGTCCTTGATCATCGATGGAGGCCCAATAGGGGATGTCCAGAGCCCGGAGTGTCGTTTGGGGTCCACTGTGGTTGACTTGTCAGTGCCAGGGAAGTTCACCATCATTCGTCCCGGCTGGTGAGTGCTCTGGCAAACATGGCTGCAGATTTTTTCTTCACTTTGCATGAAATGAAGCTTTCAAGTTAGGGTGGGTCGCGCTCTGCTTCTTTGCCCACGGCAGCTGAGCCTTCCTATTGTTGTTTATCTTAATGACCATCATGCTCAGCAGTCCTGGAGGAGGTTCCAAGCCCAGGTGAAATGATAGTTGCTGGAGTTGATGTTTTGGTTCCCAGCTGACTGCTCCTCCCCAGGACGTGCAGTTCCCAGCCCGTTGCTGACGGTCCCGTTTCCCCTGCAGTGCCCTGGGCCCCACGGCCGAAGTGCTGGCGCAGAAGTACGGGCTGGCAGCGGAGCCCCTGGCGCTGGACTGAGCAGGCTCAGCAGGGCTGGTGAAGCTGGGCACTGTGTGCCCGTGTCGTCGGCAGGTGGGCGTTCTGACCTTGTTTAATAAGGTCAACCGGTTATGTCAAGGTTAATAAACAAAACATTAAAAAAAGAAAAACAATAGTGCAGCAGTTGATGGGTATCTGTGAATCATGGGAGAAACAGCCTGTCCTCTTAGCACAGGCAGTGGAGCAGAGGGGCAGGGCCTGTGCCCAGAGCATTGGCCTCGTGCTGGGCTGAACACTGAGGTTGATGCCTCTAGCACCAAAGGGCTTTGTCCTGTGGGGAACCTGCATTGTCCAGTGTGGGGGGCATGAAGCTCCCCAGTGGCTCCCTGTGGGTACCAGGAGAGCACCCACACTCCAGCAGCCTGGGACAGAGCAGGGCTGGGTCAAATGTCCTCTGCTCCTGAACTTTTCCAGTGCAGCAGCAGCAGCGTGAACGTTCTATCACCGGGGGCCTGTCAGGAGGCTTGGCAGCGGTGTGGGGCGTGGGCAGCGCCAGGGCTGTGCCCAGAAGAGGCGCGGGAGGCACCGGGAGCGCCCGGCTCGCTCGGCAGCGCCTCCTGCTGGCGGCAGCGGGGCTGCAGCCCTCGGAGTGCCCGTGTCCCCCTCAGGAGTGCCCGTTTGCCCCCCGGGAGTGCCCGTGTTCCTCCAGGGAGTGCCTGTGACCCCCCCTCTGCTGCCCCGGTGGGACCATGGCGCGTCTCCGGTGGGTGTCTGGGTGGTCAGTGCTGCGTACTGATCCCTCCAGCTGGGAGGGCTGTGAGGAGCTGGCAGAGACCCTGGTGCCACCCACTGCCAGTCCCTGGGTTCAGCTCCTGAGCCGAGTGCTGCATGAAGGACTTGAGGGTGCTGGAGGAAAGGAAACTCCCTCCAGGAAGCCTCGAGCTGTGGAGCTGTTACAGGCAAAACTAAACAGGACCCGTCGAGGGAACAAACTGCCTGCAAATCAGAAACAACTTCCAAGGTGCCCTGGCAGCTCTGGGGCTCTTCTTGGCTGAAGCTCATGTGGCCTCACAGGGCTGGAGCTCCCAGCAGCAGTTCCTCAGGCCAGGCACCCGTGTGTAGCCGTGGACAGGTCTGCAGGACAGGTGAGCATCAGTGGCCACGGAGACAGAGGTTTGACTTTCAGAGCTTTCAGTGTGTCCTGGCTGGGTTAGATATGTGTGAGAACATCTGTGGTCTGGGTGCCAGGTTGGCAGCACTGGTTCTGGTAGGACATCAGTGGAAAGGGGTGTTTGGAATGTCCTGGGTCTGGGAGTGACTCCCCCTCCTCTCTTCTGGGGGCACCAGCATCCCGTCTAAGGCAGCTGCTTATTGAAAAGGATGCTGCTGTTTGTGACCTGGTTGCAGACCCTGGTGCCTGAGCACACCAGGAACCAGGGAAGGTGGCAGTGGCTGCGTACGCTGCTTCTTGATGGACAGCTTCAAATTGCTCTGCTCAGCCCATCATCCCACAAGTGGCTGCTGTCATTTTCTTTCAAATAGCTACCTTTGGGCTACTTGGAGAGGTCAGGCTGCAGAGGGTTTCTTTCTGTATCTGGTGACAAGGACACTGGATGGAGCTCTGCAGACAAGTGAATTTTCTGTGGCCGTTCTCCCTCTGAGCTCAATGCCTTTAGAAACTTGAACATTTAATTTATGAACTGGCAGATGGAGGAGCTGAAGGCAGGTCAGAATCACCTAAATATGTGTATATTTTTTGAAACAATGAGCAGGAGGCATGTGGTATGGGGGTTGGGATCTTCACATCTGACCAGGTGGTGTGGCTCAGCCTGGGTCTCCATGCTGCCATGTGTTCCAGCAGCATCACAATGATCAGTTTTCACTGGAGTCCCACACCTGAGCCCACTGAACTCATCTGCCCTATAGTACACAATGCCCAGAAACATGAATTTCCCCAAATTACTGCAGCAGGACACTTCTCACTACTGCATTGCTGGAGGTGACACTTGTTTCTGAATGACTGTCCTGCTCTTGCTTCTGTCTGTGCAGATTTGTTCTCTGAGCAGCTCTGGAAGCTGAACTGGACCCCTAGCCTCTTGCTTTGAGGGAGGCTGAGCTGCTGGAGCTGTGTTTCCCACCACTAGATAGTGCTCGGCCACCACAGGCAGCCCAGGGCTGGTGGCCAGGCCAGCTGAGGGTGTGTACAGTTCCTTAAAAGCATTAGTAAGTGAGAGCTGGCTGGGCTGTGCTGGCGTGGGCTGTGCATGGTGAGCTGCTTGTGAGAGCAGGACATGGTGCTGCTCTTCTGACCGTGCCTGGTCCACACTGGGATGCTTTTTCCCAGTGCCTGAGTGCCATGGAGTGGTTATGTATCTTTATTGCTCATGAGCAGCTGTCTCAGATGCTGCTAATGGGCTGTAATACACACAGAGCTGACCCAAAATGATGTCTTCACAGAAATTGCCTGTCTGTGGAGCTTCTGCTGTAAAAGCCCAGAAGCACCAGTCTGGGTGAGTTACTGTCATGGGCAAAGCAACTGCATGAGGGGTCTCCAGATGCTCCCCCTTTTCTGAGCCTTTGCTCTTACATCATCTTTCCAAACCTGGTATCCTGCAGGACAGAGCTGAGGGAAATGGGAGGGATCTCTTCCCTTTTGCCTGTGAGGACACTCTCCCCCTACACCTGTCCCTGCAGTGCTGACCAGCACTGCTCCAGCGTGGTGGAGGGGACGGAGTGGGTGGAGGGGACACAGGGCAGGCTTTGGGTATGTGTGGTCTGCTCACCACAGACACTTCTCACACCAATGCTGAGCAGAGATGGGACCAGATGCCCCAACAGCTCTGGTGCAGGGGTAGAGGCTGTTTGGGGGCTCTCTGTAGCATCTTGTCACACTGAGCCATTTCGCTACTGATACTCTCCCTCTGTATTTGCATGGAGAGCTTCCCCCACCTCGTTCCACAGCTCATCAGCTATTCATTGATCCTCACCAGGCTCCAGCTCTCATTCATCACTCTCATGCCGGCCATCCACTTTCCAAATGTTTCCTATTTTACCGGTGATGTATTTCCCTGTTCAGACAAGCTAATCTTGTCCCATCAATAATGGGGGTGCAGCTGTGCTCCTGACCTCTGTGCTGGCACCACGGCCCTGGCAGGCAGCTCTGCCCTGCGTGGGATGGAGCCAGCCGAGCTGCAGGAGCCTCCCGGGAGCTGCTTCCTCGGCCGCCGAGTCTGCTGCAGTGAGTTGTCCCTCCACTTGGGGACTTTAGAGTGGTTGGATAGAGGTGATGCCCTTACGGCCAGGAAGAGCTGTTGTTCTGCAGCTGGGTGGGGAGTGATGGCCTTGGGAAGGGTGAGTCGAAGCCCTGAGACACAGCAGCCCTGCTGGAAAGGCCTGGCTTTGTGCTTTGCTCAGGGGTGCCCAGAGGCTTCTCTTGTCTCTGCCACAACTGGCGTGGCCTTTGTGGACAGCCTTGGTGGGCAGAAAACTAGGCAAATGTGTTGGCATCTCAGCTGGTGCCTCTGCTATTGGCTCGTTCCTTGCTGCTGGTGTTTAGTGTACCTGCAAGTGACAGCTTTTATTTGTGCCACCAGCATCAAGACGATGAGCCAAGTGTTGGGTGTGGGTGGAATGGCTGATGCCCTTCTTCCCTTGCAGGAAATGCAGGCACTGTAAATTACTTCTTTCCTCTGGGTGTCTGCAGGTCCCTGCTGCTGTCAGGGTGACGTGCTCAGCACTGTCAGAAGTGACCAGCCTTTGTGCCAGTGTCCTGGTGCTGCCAGCATGGAGCAGACCCGGGCTTTGCTGCTTGTTCAGGTGTTCTTGGTACTTTTCCAGATCAGGGTCCAAGCTGCTGCACTGAATGACTTTGTGCAAAGACTCAGTGCCAGGGACTGTGTGTGCAGCGGGTGAGGGGATGCAGCATCAGGCCTGATGGCAGTGGTGTCTGGGACACTGTGAGCTGTCTGCAGAGATGCGCTGTGAAAATACCCTCCTCACCAGGTAGGACGTGCTGATGAGGCAGCTGGCTCTGCTGGAGGGGAGAGGGAGATGCCTTTTTAGATTTTGTAGGTGGAACCATGAACACTTTCATAAGCCAATTCACAGGAGCAGTACAGATCAGGGTGACTCTTGTGTTTGCAACCCTTGTTGAAATCACATTGGCATGAGCACTCGGAGCAGGAAATACATGGTTTGCATTTTAATTAGCACTTGCCCTCCAAATAAAAATGTATCTTTAGAGCCTCATTAGCAGAGCCGGTTCAAACCCATACAGCGATGATTCAAATGAGCAGCAGCAGACCAGGCAGGTTGAGTCTGTGCTGCTCTCAGAGGTGAAGCTGCAGGGTGTCCTGAGCCTTTCCATCCCTGCTGAAGCCACGGGGGAAGAGCTGTCAGGGGGGTCGTGTTTGGCAGCTTTGGTCAAGCAAGGGGGTCTGTCTGATGTCAGGCAGTTGCTGGGTAACTCTTGCTTCTCACTGTGATCTTATCTACTAGTGTTTATTGAGTTCTTTCCCGTGTCCACAATGTCATTCTTGCTGCTGCAGCTGGTGGCTTTTCATACCCTTTTTTATGGTGTGCAGCTGTTTCATGGCAGAGGTGTCGTGCTGAGAACTTTTCACAGCTGGTGTAGCTGGAGCACCCTTTATTGAAGCTTTTTGGTTATTGTTCAGAGCACTGTAGGAAGCAGGACATAAATCAGAGCAACTTAAGAGTAACTCTTGGTACAGGAGGGTGCCTCAGAGAATGGATTTAATTGCTTTAATATTTTTTTTCACGTTGTTGCGCAGGAAGTCACCAGGGCACAATTCCTCCTGCAAACAGTAGCCTCCCCACAAGGTCCTGCTGCCTGAGGCACCTGCTGTCCCCTGCCAGGTGCTTTTCCTCCATCACCACAGTGAGCTCTGCAATGCTGCTTCCAAATGCACAGTACAGTTACAAAGAAAACCAGGCTTGGGCTAATTAAGCTGGAAACATAATGTTGCAATTTGTAACTGATTAAATCTTTCAAACAATATTCATGTTAATCTCCTTCTGATTTATTTTCTCATAATGGCCTGACTAGGAGATAGTCCAGCTCATGGGGAAATGCTTCCAGATGGAGCACAGTCCTCCTCGCCAGGTGCTTGAAGCTCAGAGAGAGGGTTTGTCACTGGCAGTGGGTGCAGCAGCCAGAAGGGATAGTCTGGTCCATCTAGGACATTTGTGGATGTGGAGGGGGATGCTGAGCTGTGGTTCTTGGTTGTGCTGCAGGGATGTGTCTGCCTGTAGCAGGAGAGGGCTGGGAAACAGCGTGTGGGAAGGTGTGTCCATGAGACAGGCAGTGCTCAGCTGGGGCTGCCTCGCCACTGACACTCTGAGCCAGGGCTTTGCTCAGAGGAGGCTGCTGAGAAACTCTCCTTGGAGTTGTCTCTGAGATTATAGGGGCTATTTCAAAAATCCAGCTTCCTTTTACATGCTGCGCATGCATATCCACTTAGCCTGTCCTCCAGCCCTTCTTCAGCTCCAGAGCTGGCAGGATGCCTGGCAGGTTTCCACAAGGATGCTGACTTATGGAATTAGTCTGTAGAAGCAGAGACGATGGAGACAGAAGGGACCTTGAGGCCATCTGGAGAGTCCTCTTCCCCAGACATCATCCTCTCTCTCAAGTCGCTCCAGACACATTTGTCAGATTTGCTCTCAGCTCCCTTTTCTGGAGGAAATTCCACTTGGCTACTTGTCTTCTTCCTAATTTCCAGTTCCTTAAAAAAATGCTTATTGGGACTGGAATTATTCAGAAGCTTAAGGTGATGTGGTCTGTGAATACCACCTCTTTTTTTTTTTTTTCTTTTCTTTTTTTTTCCCTTCTTTTTTCAAAAGGGCTGTTAATTTATCCTTCCTGGTCTTGATGCCCTGGAGATGGCTGCAGGTGCAGGCCCTGGGGAGAGGGCTTTGGGCTGCACAGGCTGAGGTTGGGGACAGGGGTGCCATGGGGTGCTCTGGGTGTCGCTGCTGCCAGGTCCCAAGTGGTGGAACAATGAACAGCCTGTGTTTGCAGGGAGGATAGTTCCTGAGGTCCAGGGGTTTCCACTGTGGAATTGTTAAATTAACTATTCTTTTAATTATATTTTGATTAAATTAGATGGGTTTTTTTTTTTTTAATTTCCCGAGCAAATGATTCTCTGCATAATTAATGCTGGCTGATTCTGCTAATTCACTTACTGCTGCTGAGGGGACAGAGGTTTCAGCTGCAGGCTGAGCTGTGTGTGGGTTCCTGGGAGCCAGTGCTGCCCAGACACCAGGAGCTGCCCCAGGGGAACCCACACTGTGGTCTTGGGGCTTTCTGGGGAGCACCTTTGAACCAGGGGCCCGTGGGTCTCTGGGGCAGGAAAAGCACTGGATCAGCCCCCTCCTTGCAATGAAGCTGTTCATTTTTATTCACGAGCCTGCTCTCCCCTGGGTCTGTGATGATGCTCCATTAACTCTGCCCACAAGTAGCTGGTAAGTGGGCTGGCTGCAGCTCTGTCAACTGCAGTTACTTCATTACCCCGTGACGCAAACTGTCTTTAGCCTCAGCTTGTGTTGATGAGATTTCTGGGTTAGCAGGAGCTCTTGGGCCTGCAGGGAGCCATGGATGTTCGAGCTGACCCATTGCTGTGCCCTCGTGTGACACTCTTTCCTGGAGCAGTGGCTGGAGGGTGTCCGGGCTGGGTGGCTCCTGCTGGGCACGGGCAGCCCGAGGGGTGAGGCTGTGGCTTCTGGAGACAGGACTATCAAATGTGGTGGAGCTCCTTGGCACAGAGGGGCTGTGATGGGGCAAGTCCACTGCCCTGCAGGGACCAGACTCCCTGCCTTGCCCGGGAGCTGCTCAGCCCTTGGAGCCCTTCAAGGGAAGCAAACTGGTAAACTGTTTAGGGTGCTGTGGCCAGCAGCCGTGTGTGGCAGCAGATTCCAGGTGCTGGAGCTCCCATGGGCTGCTCAGTGAAGGAAGCAATAATATGGTACAGCTTGACCCTGCTTCTTCCTGGGGAAAACTCCAAAGCATCTCCTGCTTCTCAGGGACATGTGAGATCTTGTGGAGCTGTTGATGCTGTGGGCTGAGCCTATGAACTGTCTACTGGTGAGAAACAAATTTAGTTAACCTCAAATTAGTCAGGAGAATGGGAGACTTTTCTTTGAAATGGTGTCATTCAAACCGTTGCACCTGAAATTATCCCCACTAGAAGCGCAACTGGAGGTAGTAATTAATTCACTATGCCCCAATATTAATTCTGCAGCCAGCACGACTTTGACGAGCCATGTCCAGCAGCCGCTCTGGGCAGGGAGCCCTGGCATGGGCAGCCTGGTCCCCTTGGTTTCTGCATAGCTGACCATCAAAGGACTTTTCAGGTTTTTCTCCTCGATCGTGTCCTTTAAATACCCTTCAGACCCTGACAAGCTTCCTGAGGTGTGGAGAGAGAACTTCCCTGCCTCCAGGTGTCTGAAGGCTGAAGAAATGGTGAGTCCACAGGGATTTGGGGTTTTAATCATGAAAGATGATCTTTTTAAAACTGCAGTGGGATCAGGGCCATTGGCTTAAGTATTCTGAGCGTGTTTGGATGAAATCCTGTGCTGGTTACAAGATGTCCCTTCTCTCTGGGTGGGATGAGGTACAGTGCATTGCTGCAGTTGCTGTGGAGGCCAGTGGTGGAGCTGGGGTCTGTGGTGGAGCAGGGGTCCAGTGAGCAGGGATCAGCAGTGCCTGGCCCCAGGAGCCCGAGGGGCTGGTGGGGTCTGCAGTGCCTGGCTGGGGAAGGCTGGTGTGGTTGGAAGGCTGCGTTTATCATCAAACAAAACTCAGCACCCAGCGTGTTCCCGAGAGGCAGAGCTGCCAGCAGGGTGCCCCTGGTGTGGGGAGCAGGTCCTGGGAACTGCCAGCTCCTGGTGCACTCTGCGGGCACAGGGGCAGCTCGGCTGAGCCCTGGCAGCAGAGCCCACGTGTGGCTCCACTTGTGCCTTCCGTGGTTAACGCTTCTGAGAATAACCTCTTAGAAATGATTCCAATTAGGCCAGCACATCTCTTTGTAATCTGGATCCCTGTTGTGCTGTCAGACTCGATTCAAATTTAATTTGCAGAAGGTGTATATCGGGCAGCTTTTTTACTTAGCACAAAAGTGAGAGGAAGATAACATTGATGGAAAAAATAATACAAGTTCATATTCTTCTTACCTTAAGGAAGGAAAAGAGATGCCAGAAAACTTAGCCAAATTTACATTTTAATGGGAAATGTTACGACTGCCTGCTCCAGGAGACACAAATTGCTTTCCGGATGGGACCTTGACTTTATACCAAAGTGCAGGGAATTAAATCTAGCAACCTCTGATGAGATGAAAGGGATAGAGGCACAGCCAGTGCCACCAGCCAGTGGTGAGTGAGGACAGGACGGAGTCAGACTGCTGTTCCCAGTGCCGATCACTCCAGGGCTCAGCTGAACGGCCTGAGGGAGAGAGGGATGGCAGCAGTTCCCAGCTCCAGAGCTCAGGGTGTCACTGGAGGGGCTGTTGGCAGAGAAAACCTGTGTGTTTAAAAGCTCTGCCCTGCTGATGCCCCAGCCCCATTAAGTGGGTGGCAGAGGAGGGGTCTGTCCTTGCTCCCTTGGCTGTGAGCAGAGCCTCCAGCAGCAGTAAGGGCACCTGCACAAGTGCTCTGCAGCCCTGTGGGGGTCTGTGTCAGGCAACTGCTCTGGGGGTTTCATGCCCTCCTGTGCAATTGCTCCCCACCAGAGCAGCTGGAGCCATGGACGGGCTCTGGCAGCATCTCTGTGTGCCAGCCTGGTGTCACAGCCCTTCACACAGCGACAAAAGCTGTGCCTGGAGAAGCTGCTGCTAATTTCATAGCATCTTAAAGCTCTTTGAAGATGAAAACACGGTGCTGGGCTGCATAGTCTTATCTCTCTGGCAGTGCCTGTCACCTGCAGCCGTTGCTGGCACGTTCATGAGCACAGCAGCTCGTCCCTGCTGAGACCAAGCCTGGGGAGCTGCAGGGCTCACACTGGGAACATGTCTTGCATCTCCACTGGGCTCGAGCACAGAGCAGCCTCTGGCTCAGGCAGGTAGCTGATGTGGTCTTGTCTAGCCCTTGCACTTGCAACAGAAGAATATCTGAGCTTTTCTATATTTCTGGGTCCTCTGAGTCTCTCACTGCTGCTGGGATGTCACAGCTGTCCCCAGCCTGGTCCCTGCTCTCCTCTTTCTGTGCATAGTTGCCCTGTCCTGCTGAAGATGCACCAGGGATAAATTGAGGGTATTTCCAGCCTGAGCTTGTTTTTCAGGTATTTCTCCTCACTTGAGGGTAGCTGCTTTCATATACGCATTGGATTTTTTTATATTGGCAAGCAAAGAGGTTTGTTGGCATCAGATATTCCTGTTAGTAACAACCAAGGTGTCTGAACAGTTGAACTGACCATCAATAATTCAAGCGACTCAGCTCACCAACTATTTATTTACTTCCCAAAGTTGTTGGTAATTATTTTTCCTGCTTCTAAAGCGAGAGGCTGCAACTGCCAGTGTGGACTGGCAGGGTCTTGCTGTGAGTAGCACTTGGCTGTGTCCATGTTTCCTCCCTAGCTGTGCTGGGCTCTCCCAGACTTGGGAGAGACAGAATCAGAGCCCAGAGGAGGGAGGACAACCCCGAGGCAAAGGAATGCAGGACAGGCTGGGGTCTTGCACCCACTGCAGCTGGTTGGTTGTGTGGGGTCTCACCCACTGGAGGGGCTGTGACTGGTGTCTGGGGCTGCCCTGGCTACCTCTCCTGGCAAGCAGTCAGCAAGAAGGAGGCCCTGCTGTCAGGGAGCCCTAAAGTGTTGCCAAATCCTCTGCAGGCTCCTGTGCCACTGGGATCACGCTGGTGCTGCTTTCCTCTGGAGGGATGCTGTCTGTGGCCTGAAGCCAGGGCAGAGGGTTGGGGGAACAGAGCTGGCCCTGCCTGGCAGCAGCCTGTGGTGCCTGGAGTTTGTCCCCTCCCTAGATGGTGCTTTTCCAGTTGTCAGAGCAGTTGTGTTGTGCACAGGGGATAAATTCACAGTGTTGTATGGCAAAGGCATCACTCAAACAAGGAGACAGCATGCATGTTGGGGATGCTTCCAATCCAATAAAATAAGCAAAAACATTGCTGTTAGAGGCTCATCCAGAGCAGATGCTCTGGCACCCATGAGGCTGCTTCCCTGGGTGAAGCAGTGTCACTGTCTCTAATCCAAAGCAGTGATAAATCATAGGTGACCTTCAGTAATTTATTACTGCCTCGTGCAAAACACTGCTGTTTCTCTGGGCCAGTTCCTGTGCATCTGCCTAGGATCACAGTAATTCCAATCTTTAGCATCGTAATGGGTTTGTCATGGGCTAGATAATGATGAAAGGCTGAGGAAGCAGAGCAGTGTGTGCACCAGTGGCAGCTACCAGTGACATGGCTGGTGTGGGAAGAGCCGTCCCAGCCTGCTGGGTCTGCAGAGCCAGGTGGGATACTCAGGGACAGCAGTGACCCTGGGACAGAAAGAGGCTGTTCCAGGGGTGTCAGAGTGCCAGGCTCTGCCTCTGCCATGGGCTCTGCCCGCAGCAGGACTGGTACTGGCAGGCTCTGGGAGAAGTGCTGCCTGCTCCGCGCTGTTGGCACCGTGGCAGATGTTCCCTTAATGTTATGGAGCAGCACAGGGTGAGCTCTGGGGTTTGGATTTCACTGCAATGTGCTGAGCTCCTGCAGCAGCGCAGAGCCAGGTTTGGAATTGTGGAGTTTGTTGTTTGCAGACCTGGGCTGTTTGGATAAAGCCTTGGGCTGGAGCTGCATGCTGAGACCATGGCAGGGTGGCAGGTGCTTGGTCCTTCAGGAACCTTGGTGGGCACTTATTTGGGTGTAAAATACAGTGGTATAGGTGCTTCAGCTCAGACAGTCACTCTTGCACAGTTCCCTGTGGCAGCAGGGATGGGGTCATCTGCTCTGTGCCAAAATAGAGAGGATTTGGGATCTTTCCTCCTGGTGCCAGTGAGTGGTCAGTGGTGCTCATGCAGAGGGTGGTGACTCATGGGGTTTGCCCTGCTGCCACACCAGCCTTGCAGCCCCTGTCCTGGATCACAACCTACCCTGTGCAGAGGACTCTGTGACCCTTGGTGATGCTCATCCCAGGCCCAGCTTGCTTTGTGTCCCCAAGGATAATGTGAGCTTGGCTGGAGCAAATATTTTCCCCCTAGAAAAGTCACAGAAAGACAAAAGATTTTCTAAAAGCAGAAACTTCCCCTGATACTTTAATTGTGAGGCAAAATTTACATTCTGATTTTGGAAATCAATAGCAATTCACAAATAATTCTCCTGTGCTGCTGCAGGTTATCTATCAGCTTTGGGTCTCTGCTCGATAGAAGCCATTATTGGTTTTTGTTTGTTTGTTTGTTCAATATTGGTGTTTTTTTCAGCTGTTTTCCAGGTCTGTATTATGATGACTAATTACAGACTTGTGGGCTTTTTTTCCCCAATAGCCAGTAAGCCCGGGGCGAGCCTGGCTGTGGGCAAGCAGACTGGATCTTTGGGAGTCACCGATGCCTCTGCCCCATGACATTTGTCCTTGTCCCCAAGGGAACAGAGCTCACTGGGGAATGTCAGGGGAGTGTGTGTGCTGGACCGTGGTGGGCTGCACCCTGCCCAGGCCCTTGCATGGCACTTTCAGGGGATGGAGTGGCTGTGCAGAGCCCGTAGCCTCTGGGACACAGCACAGTCCTGAGCTGGATTGGGGGGGGGGTCACCTCAGTGAGCATCCATGAGCCCAGAGCTGAAGCTGTCCAGACCCAGCTCTGCTGGTACAGGGCTGTTTGCCAGCACTGGGCCTCTGCTATTATGGGCAAATTACCTGTGGAACGACTTTTTAGTACTGAAAGAAATAACTTGATTAGTAATTATTGGTGCAGAACACTTGGGGAGTCTCTGCAAAAGGCAAGGATGGGTGATTTCACTGGAGCTACCTGTCAGTTTTGTCATCTAATTATAAGACTGTTCAGTGCCAAGAGTCTGGACAGAGAAAGAAAAAACCCTCAGCGTAATTGTATTGGTCATATTTTGTAGCTATTAGTTACTTGCTTCGCAATTAATGTGTCTCTGGCTGGCTGGGGAGCTGTCATGGCTTGGCACAAAGAACTTGATGCTCCTCACTGCATAGCTTCTGGACCTTGTTAAATGTGGGGCTGGGTGGGGAAGGGGATGAGACCTGCTCTGACCCTGGGCAGCCCCAGGTTCAGCAGCTGAGCCAGAGAGCCCCCTCCTTGTTACCCATCCACTGCCACAGAGCCAGAGCCGCCATGGTGCTGGGTGTGCACCCCGAGGTGCTGGTAAGGACCATCATCTTCTCACCCTCGTTAGCAGGAACAGACTAGTTCCTAACTCCATGAATCTTGCCCTGCCCTTCTGCAGCACATGTCATATTCCCTAGAGAGAGGTGGATCAGGGGAGGGAGAGGCTGGTGCTGAGAGTGGGGCACTGCTGGGGCTGGGCTGGCTCCCTGGTGCAGGTGGGCAGGGTGCTGACAGGCAGAGCCTGGGCAGGCTCAGGTGATGGCAGGTCTTGCAGTGTCTGCTGGAGGAACATCACCAGTTGCTTTGTATTTTGCTTTTTATTTGAAGTGTGTGTGGCACCTCTGGCAAGCACAGCCCCTTCTGCTCCATCCCCAGTGCCATCCATCATCCTTGGCAGAGGGAAGGGGCTGGGGGCTCCCCTGGTCCTGTCTGGAGGGGATGGGGGGGCACAGCTGCTCTGCACTGGTGCAGTGGGCTGGGTGCTGCAGGTGCCATTGGTTCACAGCAGGCTGCCGTGGTCAAAGGGAGCACCCCTGGAAGCCACCATTCCAGGTGGAAGCAGAGCCTGACAGTTGCTCGTGGCTGCTGTGGGTGCCAGGCAGGTGCAGGCAAGGCAGGAGGGGAAGAGCAGAGTCTGAGCCTGGAGCTGAGGAGTGACAGGCACTGAGGTTATTTATGTTTACTGTTTGCTTCTAACAAGCATCACTTTCAGCTTATTAATTGTGGCAGGACGTGAGCTGGGTGAAAATTGATTTGGACCCCACCATCTAAGTGGCCGAACTGTTAAGTACTTATTTTACGCTTTCTAAACAGACATAGTAATTTTTCTCTTCACACATTGTTTTACACCAGGTTAATTCCAACAGTAAATTGAAATCAAATGGAAAGCAGCTTTCCAGCCCAGGAGCCCTTCCTGGCACACATGCCTGAGAACAACAGCCCCTGTCAGGGAGACACGTCCTGAAGCACCAGGAGGCACAAACAGACACACAGAGCCAGCAGGCAGATGCAGTCTGTGCCTGTTCTGAGCTGTTCTCATGACCTGTTTGTTTGAAGTACATAGTGGAGCTCATTCCATTACCGTGGTGTTATTGCAAAGTGAGACCCTCTCGAGCCTTGCAGGGAGCCAAGCCATGTTTTGGTCTCTTTTGGCCTCCTGCAGACAGTGTGTTGGTGCCTCAGCTCTCCCCTTTCTCCTCCAGCTTTTCAGCTGTTGGCAGCATGTCTGTGTCAGTTTGGTGTCCTGAATTCTGCAAAAACTCAGGTGGTCACAGCTTGTGCTGTGCTGGTGTCTGTCCTTCTCCTGGACCCTCACGGGCAGTACCAGTGAGTGTCTGCAGGTAGAGTCAAGAGAAATAGAGGGGCAGGGGGAAGCACCATCCAAGAACAGCATGCTCTGGACAAGGGTGAGCATCCTTCACTGAACAGAAAGAAAATCCCTCACTGTCCTGGCTGTCTGCAATGTGGTGCTGAGGATGCCAAAGGAGGCAGAAGCTTTTGGAGCTCAGAGCCACTTGCAGTTGCCTGGCTGTGGTCCATGGGATCTCCATCCCCACAGCACAGGAATGACATGGGGTGCTGACAGCCACAGGAGAGCAGGTGAGGGACACGCTGGTGTCCATGTCTGGGACAAGGTGCTGAGGTTGATGGCTCCAAGTGAGCTCAGTCTGCTCATAAATCAAAGCCCTGATGTGAACTTTAGCAGCATCCGTAAATTCTTCATTTATCATTATTAAAGATATGTCAACATTCAAAAACTGATTTATAACTGGTAATTTAGATCATGGATTGTCTCTGATACAGTAAACTATTCATATCCAAAACCCATCATGAAGTTTTCTACTTATTAGGAATTAATGACTCATAAACCATTGCCAGAACAGGCTGTTAGTGTGAATGAAGGGCAGGCTGTGGCTGTTGGGGTTTCCCTCCTGAAGGAGTACAAAGGAACCCCCAGTGAACAGCTGACTGGTCCATGTAGCCGTTTGCTCACCCTGGGCTGAGCTGCACTTTGTGGTGGCTCCTGTCCCTGCTTGGCTGGCCAGGGCTGGGCAAGATGCCACCTGCCAGGCAGAGCCCTGCCAGCCAGTCAGGCTGCTCCACCAGGAGCTCTCCTCTTAAATTTTACAATACATATGTTAAATCACCAGTTCTTCTCTGCACTGGCAAAGCTTTGGAGCCCTTTATCTGCGGGAAGGGCCATCTGCTGCTCCAGCACCATGGAAACAGCTTTCAGCAGATAAAAACTTTAGTTTATCATTTTAATTCAGCACCCAATGCCGTAAAGTCAATAATTTATTGTGCAGTTTACAGGGTATCTCTCTAAGTCTCTGGTATGTCTGTGGTTTGTTTCTAATGTTGTAGTGATTTTGCATTTGTGTAAGTGCCACAGAATTGACACTGGGGAGCGAGACAGATTGTCCCATCTTGAGCATCTCACAGTGAACTGGCAACAGCTGCTAAATTGATGTGCTGTGTTGACATACCTTCATAAATATCACATTAAGTCCTGAAATAAAACTCTTAAGATCTAAATTAAATGAAATAAAAGCTTAAATCATCAGGTAAGCACGTCTGCAGGTGCCAGGCTGTTGTGCTGTTGGTGGGCTGTGGGGAGCTGGAGCCTCTTTGCTGAACCAGGGTCCCGCTGGTGGGTTCAAAGGGGCTGCAGAGGTTCCGTGTGAGCCTGGGGCAGGTTCACTGACAAGGCTCTTTAGATGGAGAACGTAGTGCCCTGTAAATTGTGTTCCTCGGATGACAGGAGAGCTGGGAGGGATGGCAGAACCCACAGACCCTGGCTGCCTCCCCAACCTCTTGCTGCCTGTCTCACTGGCTGTGTCCCAGGTGCTGCTGGGATGGGCTTCCATGGTGGGACTGTCTCCTCGGCCATGGGAGCAGTGCTGCCAGCCCTGCCTGCTTCCAGAATCACCCCTGGAGTAGTGCTGCCAGCCCTGCCTGCTTCTGAAATCACCCAGGCAAACCTGGCTGCTTGAGGAGGTGGTGGCTGTGGCTTGTTCCATGTGGTCCATGTCAGTGGCTGCAGCTCTGGCAGGAATATTTCTTGCCGTGTCCCCGGTGTGTGGACATGTGTGGGGCCGCTGCAGACCCTGGGCTGCTTGGGACAGAGCCCCCCGTGGTTGGAGGGGCTGTGACTGTGCTGCTGGGGTGGCCTTGCATGTCCTCCTCATCTTTGGGAGGGATGATGGTGCTGAGAGTGGGTTGGTACCAAACCACTTATTGATTTGTTGTTTTTGTTTGGCTATGTAGAGGATGTTTTCCATCCTAGTGCCTGGGTAATAAGACCTCTGCTCACCCACTGTGACAAACTATTGTATTTTGGTTAAAATATTACAGAGGGATACTGGAATGATAGAACATGTAACATTATCTCTAATAAGCAATTATATTTTATTATATGAATTAATTAAAATCTTACACTTAAACCAAGTACTAATTACAGACCTTTTAGCTTAATAAAGATAGAGTACAGGAAGGGGTAATGTATATGGTAATTATTGAGTTAAGCAGAATGTAATGTGCATCCGGGGCTCGCCTAGGACATTCTCAGTCAATACTTAATTACTTTACTGCTCTCTGAAATCTACGTGGCATCTGGCCTCCCTGCTTGTGCTCCCTCTCCTGAGACATCACTGCTGTGATTTACCTGTGGCTGCTCCTCTTCTGGTTGGGTGAGTGAGATGCCAGGGCAAGGGAATGTGTCTGGTGGGGCTGACACGCTATGGTGGCTCATGGCCAGCTGGGTTGGTACCCGTGGCACAGTGGATCTCTCTGTGCTTGGTGCAGTCCTTCTGTCCCATGGCATGTGCTGGTGGCCCAGCTCTGTCTGGCTTCTTCCCATGGGGCCCGTGCATGGCTCTGGCCGTGGGAATCCTGTGGGATTCCACTGCTGCTGTGCTCTGCAGGGAAGCAGCCCCTTGCTGAGGTGCGGGTCTGTGCTGCCAGCTGGCAGAGCTTCCCAGCCCTGTGCAGCGTGTCTGGTGTGCCCTGCAGAGACCTCTGCTTCTCCACTCGCCTTGATTGAGCGTCGTTCCCAGCATCGCGCGGCTCTTACGGTAACACAGAGGGGAAATTTATTTAGTGAGGCTTAAGGTCAGGTTTTGAGAGTTAACAGTTACAAGGTCGGGAACAGAGAGTTCCAAGAGAAAACACAACATAAACCGCAGTCCTGTGCTGAAGTCAGGGGCCAGGCTGTGCCCTCGGCTCCAGTGCCACAGGGCTCCAGCAGCCAGAGCCCAGCAGGGCTGCCTGGGCTGTCTGTGGCTGCCTCTTACTTACTGTGCTGCCAGTGAAACATGGTCATGCCCCTGGTCCTTCCTACAGGGCTGGGAAGTCATCTCAACCCCCATTGCCACATTGCCTTGCGGGGATGTTTGGTGAGGCTAAACCTTTCCACAGGCATGTAAACAACCCCAGAGAGCTGTCAGCACTGAGTGCAGCCATCCCGGCATGGTGACGATGGCCCGACAGCAGATGTGAGCTTAATGACTGGATGTGAACTTAATGACTGGCAGGCAACGGGACTCACTGGCTGGGAAGGCTGGAACTTGACGCAAAGCCAGAGGTGTCCGGCCAGAAAATTCTGGCTTGTTTGGGAAAGGCCACTGTGATGCTGCAACACTTGAGCTGGCTGGATTACAAGCAGCTGCAAAAAAACCAGCAGTAAATGGAAAGTGGGGTAAGTTGTGCCACGGGTTCCTCAGCAAGTGCTCCAGGCAGGGTTGTGCCAGGGAACGGGAGTGCATGGGATCTGAACGCACACTGCAGGCGTGAGACAAACTGTTGGTTAAAACAGCAAATTGAGATTAGAACAAGAACAGCAAGGTGAGCAGGAGCTGGGTGAAGGTGACAGCCGTGGGGCAGTGGTGTGGGGCAGTGGGGTTTGTCTGGGGCACCCCTTGGTGCTGGTAAATGCACTGTGGACACGGTGCACTGATGGCTCGGGGAGCAGGGATGTTTGAGGAAAATGCAGGAGTTATGTAACCAGAATGGAATTTGTTAGTTCCAAGTGCAGTGCTGTACTCCAGGCCTGGCAACACTTCCTGCTGTAAGCTGAGCTGATTGCTTAGAAACAGCTGCTCTAGAGAAAGGCACAGGTTTATCATGAGATGATTCCTCCGTCCTTCAGTGTCACTGTCCTCTGGCTTGCAAAAAATGGCCTGAGATGCTTCATGAGGAGGTTTTCCAGCAGGCACTGTGGTCTGCAGAGCTGCAGAGAGGGTGAGCATCACTCTGTGCCGCAGGTGCCTGTTCACCCTCGGATGCCTTTGGATTTGCTGTGGGTGTGGTGTTCAGTCCCATCCCTGGGCATGTCCATGGCCAGGGGAGAACATTGAGGGGAGAGTGGCAGGATGGACCCGCCGGTGGCTGGCAGCACGGGGCTGGGTCCTGCTGGTGGCTGCCTCAGCTCAGCAGCAGGAGCTGCCTCCACCCCTTCAAAGGCAAAATGCTAATTCCTGTCTGAGCAAGAAGAGCCACTAATTGTATGTAAGCCCCTTCCATGGTATTTGATTTGTGCTTCACGCAGCACCCCTGCAAAGGGTTTGAACAGGGATGAAAGGCCTCTTTTAGGAAGAGAGGCTTTGTGATTAAGCATCTCTCTTCCTTTTCACTCAAGTACTGCTCTGGCTGGCAGCTGTTCTGTGCCTGCGATAATTATGTCAGAGCCTGGGGTGCCATCAAGGGTCTCGGACCATCTGCAAGTGAAGAGCTTCTTTCCAATTACTAGCACGGGCATCCCATGTCCTCTTTGGTCCAAGCTGGTGTTTGCTGAAGGATATTGGAAGAATTAGTAGATATATTTCTCTCTAATCCTGTCCCAAGTGGCAGCAAAATCAAACTAGAAAGCACCAGATTGTGTGCTGTTGTTTTAGGCAATAGCCCAGTGGTATTTATGAAGGTTTTTATCATTCTGGGGGCTGCATTGATTTAGAGAATGAAATATCCAAGGTAACAAAGCTGGATGAATTAAAAGCTTAACAGCATGAAGAGGTGTTATTGCACCACGAGTTCTTTGGGAACTTGTCTGGGTTGTCCCAGTCCTTGAGACTGGTGTCCTGCAAGGCAGAGTTATCCTTCCCTTGGGGCTGTTCTCATGCTCTCTGATTCCTCTTTCTAGAAAGGAGGCTTTAGGGGAAGCCGGGCTGGGGGGGCTGCTGCTGCTCATCCTGTTCAGTGTTCAAGGAGCTGACTGCTGGCCCCTGCACGACCTGTTGGGTGTGGGGATGGGACCTGCCCGTGTCCCCAGCCAGAGAAGAGCTGCCCTGATCCGGGACCTGTTGCAGCCAGGACACAGGCAGAATGGTGGGGGGATGGCACTTTGGAGTATTTGGCAGGGATGCAGTGTGGTGGGGCTGCTGAAGGGGTTCAAAACTCAGGAGACTGTTTGTCACTGTCTGTGTTTTGGCTTATATTTGATGAGCCAAATAATATAAATAAATGGACTGTATTTGCAGAGGTGATGCTTCTGCATTTCTAACTGGCATGAACAAGCAGCTTTGGGGAAGAATAGCAGGGTGTGGATGTTTCTAAGAATTGTCTTTAGTCTTTGCTCTTCTTTCCTGGCAATATCAGCAAGCTCTCAAGCACCTCTGCTCTGTAATCTAATCAGTCCTAGGGAAACAGGATTTGTGGCAGTCTCTGACCACTTAAGTACCCACCAGCAGAGTAAACACCAGATATATTTTATGAGAATGGCCAAATGCTATCCCAGCATCTTTTAATGCAGAGACAAGGTCTCCAGAACCTGGACCTGTCCTGCTTTGGGCTGCTGCTCCAAATTCCACCACTGCTGACTTTGAGCAACTTCTTCTGTGTGTCTGAGCTCGGCATTGGCTCAGCTGTTCACCGAGGACACAGCCTGTCCCCATCCCATTCCCCAGAGCCTGCAGGTGAAGTGCTCCAGTTGTGTTTCCCATGTTCATGTCTGGAGCTCTCGAGGTGATGCTCTGAGGTGCTGCGGGTGCTGTGGTGCTGTGTGTGAGCTGGCTGCACAGGTGCCAGTCCTGGGGGTTGTGGGGAAAGGGAGTGGTCAGAGCATTCCTCACCATGGGCTGTGCTGCCAGCCGTGCTTCTGGGGCTTCCCTGGGGATGCGTTAGGGGATTTATGGGTGTCCTCCAAGGGTTTCTCCTTTATGATTCTTGATTAGTAGATAAAAGGCCCATTTCTTCTTTTAATGGAGTCTCTGATGTTAATGGCCTCCCTCCAGTCAGATTAAGGTGCTTTGGCCTGTTTTACTCTAATAGAGGATGATTGAGAAGCGTCTGTCTGGTTCACAGTTGGCTTCCTCGCACGTCTTGCTGTGCTGTGCCACTGCCACCAGAGTGCTGCCTGGAAATGGAAATCCACAAGGCTGGAGGAGCTCATCCCCTCTGCAGGGTCTCCAGGGCTCCCTCCTCCCGACCTCTTCCTCGCTGCAAACACATCTGGGGACTGGCCCAAGGATGGTGGCCCAAGGGATGGGGGTAAGGCTGTGCCTACCCTGCTGAGCCCCAGGGGCAGCTGGTGCTGCATTGGCTGCCCTTCCCTGGAGGGCTGTGGGAGCAGAGCTGCCCACCCTGCCCGCCTCTGCTATGTGCCCGGTCCAAGGGCAAAGCAGACCGCTGGAGTTTGCAGGAGAATCAGAGCTATTAGAGGCACTCTTGTGTGCAAGAGGGTGTGAAATGCAGATGGATGGAGGTAGAGGATCCCGGGGAGGAGGAGAGAAGGAGTGGGGACGTGCCCACGTCCCTGCTGAGGCTGGGGTGGGGGGAATGCAGCTGTGGGAGCCAGCACGGAGACACCAGTGACTCTGCCTCACTCGGCCACAGGCATCTCCAGACCAGCATGGAGTAGCTCCCCAGGCTGCAGTCTCATTGTATTAACAAGGCACCGTTTCTGCATTTTAAGTGCATGCTTCTTGATGTTGTCCTGCCTCCAAATGATCCTGAAAATATATCGTCTACTTAACTACCTTTTAATTAAAAGTCAGGGATATTAGAAAAGAGGAATCAATTCCTGTCACAATTAAGAGCTTGAACAATTGCAGCATGTTTCAGTGAGGGATCCTCTCTGGACTTATTGATCTGTATTGTCATAATGTCTGCTTTATTACCATGGCTCAGACAGTCTTAAATGAATATTTTGCCTGAATTATGCATGTCATCTGCAGGCAGAGTAAGCTGCCCACTGCCAGTCAGAGTCTGCAGGGTTTCAGGCCCCCATGGCTGCTGACTGGGACTGGGATGAGCAGCCTTTTCCCCTGTGCCATTGGGCTCGTCCGTGAGCATGATGCTCACACCAAGGGCCCGGTGCCTGCTGCAGCAGGCCAAGCAGTGGCAGAGTTTTCAGCCCCAGGAACCATCTCAGCCTGGAGCAGCCAAGGGAGCAGGAATCTGCAACTAGCATCACCTGCTGGAGCACCCAGTGCGATACCATGTCCCTGGTGATGGCAGCAGGATGGGACCAGGGCAGGCTGGCACTGGGGCTGGAGCCTTCCCTGCAGGTGGACACATCTCCCCTGGCCACCAAAGCCAGGAGGTCTCTGGTGGAAGTTTACCCTGTGGAAGTTACTGGAGAGTAGGAGGCTGATTAATCAACTCTAACATGATGAAGGACCTTTTTAAAGGTAGAAGATGTCCCAGCCATGGTTTTTCTGTCCTCTAAAAGTTCTTGAAATCTAGGGGGTCTTGGAGGAAAAGAAATTGATTTCTGATGTTTTCTTTTTTACCTCAGGGCAGAAAGTAAATTCAAAGGGGCCGTGACATGAAAGATCAGAGTCTCTGTTGCTGTGGCTGGTAATGAGATCCCACAGATAAATCAAAATACCTGGATTTTACCACAGAGGAGCTACTGGTTTAACCCAAGATACTGGGATTAGGAAGAAGAAAGGGCATGTGCTAAAATCTCGTCTGCAGTGGAAGCAGACTTGGCAGTGGGAATGCCACAGCCCTAGTCATGCTGGGGGCCATATCCTGCTGTCTGTTGGTGCCTGGCATGTCCTGTGGCTCCCTGCAGTTTGTGCTTTCTCCTCTCCCCAGCCCTGCAAGCTGCCTGTGCACCCACAGCTGCCTCACCCAGACCTGGGGCTGGGGAAGGAGAAACTCCCTTGGCCTTGGCAGCATTTCTTCTAAGCCAACAGCTGCAGCTCCCAAGGCTGCAGCCTGCCAGGTACCATTTGCTTTGTGATAAATAGGATTCGCATTGTAATTTCTGTCTCTTATTAATGCTTTTAATCTGCAGACCTTGGGAGCACTCAGGCAGGGAGAGGTGAGCCAGAGAAAACCAGGAGAGAGATGCTCAGAAAAAAAGGGAAGAAGCGGAGAAAAGTGAGTAGGATGAACTCTTTACCTCTCTATCCCATTAGCACGTTCACGGCAGGGTGCAGAATCCTGTCAGGAGCTGCAGCTGGCAATGCTGGAAGGCAGCAGGGGCACTGGCTGCTGGGCACTGGCTCTGCAGGTGCCAGGGCTCTCCTCACTCCCAGGCTGCAAAGCTCCAGCCCCTGACCCCAAGTGCCTTCTCCTGGCTGGGACAAGCTCTGGCTTTGATCTTTGCTCCACTCGTTTGTGCATTAAGTGACCCTCAGGCTCATGATAGTGCCTTTGGTGTGTGACTAATTGTAGAAGTGTCTAATCTTGTCCTCCACCGATGTTACCATTATGCAGCCTGTGATTAAACATGCTGTCAGCTGCTGCTGTTTACAGATAATAATGCTGCTTTCTCTCCATTCCTACACCATCAGCCTCATTAGGAAGGTTTATGGATAAATTAGTCTGGGATTGAATAATGTCTCCAAATGCATCGCTGAGCACTGCACCCTCTGACTCCAGGTGGCCAGATGTGACTGTGGTGACCCTGAACTTCTGCACAGGGCAGAGACCTGGCCCCACACCAGGGTGACCCAGGTCTGGAGCCTCACTGCTGTCCCCAGTTTGGGTCTCTTCACACACCTTTCAGGGGTGTGGCCCCCCAGTTTTGCTGCCAGACTGGGGACAGCAGTGAGCATCTGCGTTGATAAAATTCTCTCTGATGCTTCATTACAGCCAAATCTGCAATACATGCAAAAAGATGCTTTTTCCACTCTTGCTGAATGAAACATTTATACATTTCCAGAGAAAGCTCCTGGTACGGGTGGTGCATGGCCTTTCAGATACAGTAGGAACAAACTGCAGCTGCAGATGGGAACAGGTTGTTTCTGCCATTCGTTATTCTTTCCCCTAATTATAATGCAGATTGGACACTCTTTCCAGCATTTCTTCCCTTTCTGTTTATTTAAGCAGTATTTTTGTGAACCTACACGGCAGTCTCACCCTGGGATGCAAGTGCACTGCTATAATGAAACCAAATATATTGCTTCCCTGAGCTGCAGCCCTTTCCACCAATACTCCTTCCACTGGCAGCCAGTGCTGAGCCAGAGACTGGGAGCAGGGCTGGGGTTTGTGCTGGGAAGGGTCCCTGTCCCCATCAGGACAGAGCTGGCAGGACTCCCATGGCAGGTATCCCAGGGAACAGTGTGTCCAGGGTCTGCATCCAGCCTGTTGCAGTGGCAGGCAGAGCAGAGGCACCCGTGAGTGTGGGAAGCCGTCCAGCTCTCCGCTGTGCACCGAGCACTTGGTAATTACTGGAGAGCTTTAATGGAGCTGGACACACTGCACTGGTGCCTTATTTAGAGTCTGCTCAAGTGCCGAGTCCTGGAGTGCAAAATGCATCGAGGAATTAGCCCCAGCTGGAGTAAATTGCTAATTATCATTTGCAAAGTCTATTACCCTCTTTTATCGGGGACAGATGAAAAAGGCTCGCTCTGCATGACCTCCCCGTCACCCTCACCCCTTGACGAAGGGATAATTGGTGAGTGCCCTGTGGTGATTGAGTTAGTCCCAAACTGTCTTTCTTCATCAGTGTGTTGTGCAGCTTGCATCTTTGATTGTCTAATGAACGGGAGCTAGAGCAGCACCACCCCAAGGAAATCCTCTGTAGCTCGGTGCCCTGACTCCAGTGCCCTTGTTAAGGGACGTTCGCTGCCACTTTGTTGAGGGGCCAATAAAGTTAGAAATCTTGGTAATTGATTTTAAAGGGTGATCAGTGCAACTTTAATGTAAGAAAGCTCTTAACAAATGGAGGAAACCCTGTGAAGTGGGGAAGTCCACACCCAGGGCGTGCGAGGGCTTGGTCCCCTCAGTGCCGCACACACAGAGCTGTGGGTGCCTCAGAAGCAGCAGAACCAGCCTGGTGGGTGCTTTGTCTGCAAATCTACAAACCTGTGGGTTGCAAGTTTGGCACAGCATTGCTGGCAGCAGTCGAGGGAGGTCCAGGAAGAGCACAGGCTGGGTGGGAGCTTGGCACTGGGGCAGGTGCTGGCCTCTGTCACTCTGGAGCATCCTTCCCAAGTCTTGAGTCTGGAGATTCACCTTGCCCGACCGTCTGACCAGTGGGACCAGTCTGTCTGAAACACATCTGACCATGAGTGGTGGGACACGTTGCAGATCCCTTTGTGAAACATAAACAACCTGCTGTGAAATTATTTCTGATGACACTGAAAATGAAAATCCTAATGACAGCACTTCAAACAGAACTGCTGCAAATCTCTGTAAGTGATTTTAATGAAACCAGCCAGGGATACAAGGAGAGCAAATCAAAGCTAGGACAACTCCTTTGTTCAAATTACATGTAATTGGTATCAAAATTATGATAATGGTTGTTTGCACCATTATACTTGAAGTATATCATCATTTCTATCACAGACCTCGGCTCTCAGAGGCTCAGACACCTGAGCTCTCAGTCTGCAATTCTGTCTTTTAACCAGAGGATGAGAACAGCAGCAGAGGAGCTGTGTGAGTGTGAAGAAGCCCATCTGTGTGAAGACAGGGGTGCCAGCATCCTGCCCTCCATTCAGCACCACCAGCAAAGCATCCCTGCAGGGCAGGACCATCCTCCCCAGGGGAGCTGGGTATCTTTCTGGATGAGAACCTTCTCCAGCCCATTTATGGCTGTGCTGTGCCCACATCCACCACACAAGTCTGCCCCTGGTGCCAGCGATAACAGAGCCAGTTCTGAGGCTGGACAGACAGAGCAGCTCCGGGAGGCTCTGGGGTCTGGCTGTGGTGGCACCAGCCCCAGGGCCTCTGCTGTAGGAGTGCAGGAGGTTGTTATTTTTGATTCTGCTGCTCAGCAGCGACTGAACAGGTGGGGCAGGACACAGTCCCAAATTCAATATGTTTACTTGAACTAATTGGACTGTAATTAGCACTGAATAACTGCTGGGTTCCTCTGGAGATCTAAATTGCTTTTCTGTTAGCACCAAATGGTTTCTCCTGATCTGTGCCACCCAGGTGGTAGTGGCCAGTCAGTGGTGACTGCCAAGACCCTCGTGGGACAAGAGCAGCCCCTCCTAGATATGGAAGGGCAGGAGGGGCTGGGCAGAGCCCTGGGAGCTGCAGGGGCTGTGGCTGCTCCAGACACTGCTGAAAGAGAGCCTGAGGGTGCTGGTCTTGCACTCACAGCAGCCAGCAGCTGTGCTGGCCTACTGCTCTTGGTGCTGGCTCCAGTTCTGCCATGCACCCCCTCCCCAAGAACCACTGCACGACTGTGGGTCCTGTTGGAACAGCACAGGGGGTCTAATTAATGCATGTAATACATCTGTAGGTAGGTGGCCCCTGTGTACTTGTGCATCCATTGCAGTCTCCTCCACAGAGACAATTATATCAGACAGGTTTTAAACCAGATGCTTTTTCCCTTACAGGGGTTTTATGACTGGAGCTGAAGGCAGCATGAGGACCTGTGCCCTACCCCGGGATGGCCAGTGCTGCTGAGCTGGCACAGCATGACACAGACCAACTTTTGTAAGCCCTCAGTGCCAGACGAGGTGAGACAGTGGTACCTTGCCTGTGTTGGGTGCCTGGGGGCCCTAGTGTGTTATAATTTGTCTCCAGTTGAGTTGGAGTTTGACGTTGAATGGATCCTTGCCCTCAGTGAAGGGATGGGTTTCATATTGATGACGACAGAATGGAATATTACTTATGTAAGAGTAATGATCTTGTGCTGCCCAGAGCTCTGGATTTTCTCAGTATGTGATGAATGTGGGGCATTTAAAAATATTAGACACTTACTATATTTTACATTATTTTCTACAATGTGGATCTCTGTAGGCTGCCTAGAAATCCATTAGCAAGAAATGTAAAGAAGCTTAAAGGCATTTACCCGGATTAGCTGCCTTTATGTAGTCAAGGATCTTTTATGTGATTACCTTAAAAGCTAAAGAGCTGCTGCAAAACATTTATAGTACAGAGATCCTGAAGCAGAGACTACACATCTGACAGAAAAATTAAGCCATTAAAAACAAATGCATAGCTCTGGTTGCTTTTATTTTCAGACAAACAGCACGGAAGTTAAAAGGAGTTAATATACAGAGTATTTCCCTTTTGCAGCCCATGAGGCAGGGCTGGGCAGCTTCACTCATGCGATTCAGGGGGGAAGCTTTATGTGAACTTTTATTTTCACTGTGATTTTTACTGGTTATCAGCAAGGAGAGGGTGTGGGAGGCAAGCCAGAGCTGCTGGTGAGGTAGTGCCTGGGCTGGAGCATGGTCCTTGTGGGCAGCACTCTCTGAGCCCTGGCGTCAGCAGGGGGCAGGGGGCTGTCGGGGACTGGAGGGTACGTGCTGTGGGTTGTTTGAGCTGCACTACCTGCTGCTCTCCAGTGTGGGCTATTTACTTAATACCAGGTACACCAGTGCTGTGTTGCTGCTGCCTGCTCTGCTCTTCTCTGCCTCTGGCCTCATCACAGCAGGAGCAGCAAAACTTGTCCTGGGGCATGTTTTTGTGACATGCCCAAGACAGCAAAAAATTGCACAAATCCCTTGTTTTCTGGTATAAGAAAATCCATTCAAGTGTGGAAGAAGAAGGAGAGGTGCAAAAGCTTCTGTGAGGATTCTGCTTGCTCCTCCTTTCTTCAAGGGCAGACTTTACAGGCACATACCAAGGCCCTGGTCCTCCCGGCTCCTTTGTCCTTTAGCATAAAAAGTCATTTGTCAGCAAAAGAAACAAAGTTTTGTTTTTCAGTCCAGGTCTGTCCGTCCTCCCACTGAGACTTTCAACTCTTTATCTCAGGAATTGATGGTCTCAGATTCTGATCCTCTTTCCTCGGTGTCTGTATTGATTTTCTTTTTTCCAGGAGGGTTATTTTCACTGTGGTTTCAAAACTATCTTTCTGTCTCCACTTACAGCAGGTAATAGCTCAGCTTGGCGAATTACACATTTTCTGGGCTGTGCTGGCCCCAGGTCTTCGCAGAAGTTCCCCTGGCAATCTGGAGCCTAGATGACCAAGCATCTTTGCTTTCCCACTCTCTCTAGGCTCGTCCTGTGGCTGTGGCAGCGCTGGGGAGTGGAGTGAGGGAAGCTGCCAGTGAGATGGAGGTGAGCAGATCACCTGGGCACTCCTCTTTCTTCCCTTACAGAGCCTGGCCTCTTGTGCCAGGGGTGCTGGAGGAGGTGGCTGCTCTGCTGAGCTGTGTTGCTGATCCCAGGGGACCGTGTCCCTCTGTCCCACTCTCCGAGCACGTCACTGGCTCTGCCGCAGTCCGTCTTTGGGTTCAGGTGTCCATCTCTGATCATCAGCTGTGCCCGATAATGAATAAATCCAATTGTCTGCGTTTAAAAGGCTGCTCTGTTTCCCTCACGCCAGCAATGGCTTTTAGTCATCCAGTCCTGCCAAAGAAAAATTCATGAGATCATTTTCCCAAAACAACATGGTACCTCGAAATCTTAATTAAAATACCTCTGGCTGTTCTAATATTAAGCTTTTATAAGCACTTGGAATAATATATCAGATAAATTAAAAAGCTTTATACTCTATTAGCATGACATACCCTTCTAGTGAAAGACACCTCTAAGATCAAATCCTCCACGTACATTGAAAATATTCTTCCCTGTCTGGCTCTTCAATGGCACGGACACGTGCACCTCCCGCGGCTCTCGGCGCTGAATGGAGCTGTCCCAGGGGTCTGTATCGATTTGCTTCATGACATTAATACCTTCCAACATACCAGCAGCAAGATCTTGTGCATGAATACTGAATGGGAGGCTGTTGTGCCCTAGGGGCTGGTAAGCGAGATCCCATATATTACACCATGTGAGTTGTGTGTCATATTAGAGCAATCTAGTTTTAAAGGGCATCTTTCAAGTACAAACTAGCTTTTTCCCACACTTGACTGATCACACAAATAACTGTGATTAAAGGTCAAGTGCCTGGGTTTTTCTATTTTACTCCTTAAAAATTTATATGCGAAAGAAAACCTAGAAGTTAACATAGCATGAAATTGTTATGCAGTTATGAGCCTTTAACGACAACTAAATATCACTCTTCTTCCTGGGTGGCTGGAAAAATCTCCCATAATAATGGGTCACTTCTGGTTTCCACTGGAGGAAGAGTATAAATAAACCCTGTCTTCTGCTTCCCTGCCCTGTAATGTGACAGAGGGAGAGTTTTAATCATGTGAACTTGTGACCCTAGTCACCAGGTCTGTACCCTGGGCTGACCAGGAGCATCAGCTGGGCTCACAGCACTGGTGTGATGCAGCAGCACCACAGCAAAGCGCCAGCCCATGCTGAGCTCTCCTGGCCAGAAAGAGCAGTGATAAATGCATGGGGATTTTCTTGCTGGTCAAGTGGCTGTGTGTTCAGAGGGGCTGAGAAAGGTAGGTAGAGCTGGAAATACCCTCCAGCTCTGGGCATCCATCTGGGTTGGTGTGTTCTGTTGAGGGTCTCTGCCCTGGATCTGCCAGGCTACAATTAATAATGCAGCTGAAAAGCATTTGGAGTGGGAGGGAAGTGCTGGAAGACATGGAGATCAAGTAGAAATATTAGAGGTATATATTGTCAAATCCGATTAGGAATTCTCATTGTGCTTGGAAAATATTTCCTCTCATTCTGCAGAATGGCCACAGCAGCAGCATCTTCCTCTGAGCTGGCCAAGAGCCTCAGGTTGCCAACAGATCTGTAATCATATGCGATGCCTCCTGAACGTCTTGGAAAAGAGGTTCTTTAGGTGTTTAAAAGCTGCTTGGAAAGGCAAGATGCCTGTGGAACAGGCTAAAGGAACTGTGCACTCAGGGTTTTGAGCTGGTACCCGGGTTGCTCAGGATTCCTGGCCCTGCAGGGACTTTCACATACGGTTAAATGTACTCACGTGGGTAGTCTATTGACTTAGAAGATGGGGCATGAGGCAAATGAAATGCAATCACCATACCTAATTAATCTTATTATGCAATGTGCAAATTGAGTCTGACTGGCAGCAGGCTCCATAGGGTATCTGCTCCAGTAAATGTATGCATGTGAGGCACTGCAGAGGTCGAGGCTTTAGTGTCCAACACTGTGAGGTGTTGCAGTGCAGCCTGTCTGTGCTGACACGTAACACTGCTCTGCCCCTGCAGCACTGTGCCCCTGCCCCCAGCAGCTCTCCCCACACCTCTCATTTCATGAGTGGGTTCTGGTTAGCTGGACAAATCCTGCTGCCAGCATGACTCAGTCCTTAGCTCCTTGTGTCTGGATGCAGCCCTCAGTGCTGGGTGCTCCTCACACCTGCTAAGTCAGCATCCGAGTCCCAGACCACCCTCACTGGGGGGTCCAGCTGCGGCACAGGGTGTCCAGGAGTGTTGGACAGGGCTTGGCACCCACCACAGTGAACAGAGGCTGGGCATGGGGTGCCATAGCCCAACCAGGCTGTGCTAGATGGAGACTCAATATTGTTATTCCAGACTTGCAATGTTTTATGTTTGACAGTATGTAATCAGACTGTAGGGAGCATCCCACAGGAGCAAGTGTTGCTACACCAGCAGGCTTTGGCATTGTGGTATGAGCCATCAGGTGGGAAACTGGCAAGCGTTCAGCCTGACTAAATTTTGCAGGAGCCTGCAGCACCTACAATTAGTGATAAACCTCGTTGAGTTCCTCCCCCGGCTCAGGAGGCTAAGGGACTGGCAGAATGTACCTTGCCTGCAGCGAGCCAGAAATTGCCTCCCCCAGCCTGGTGTCCTCATGCAGCCTCCCGCTGCTGTGCTTGCTGCCACGGCGCTGCCCATCCTGTGGGTCTGGCAGGACCCACACTGCCTGGGGTTTTGTTCTGGTCACTCTGACTTTGATGGCAGCCACTGGGCGTGGAGGGCTTTGAGACAAAGTTGGGACTCAAATTTAAATCCTGAAAGGCAGAACAGAGAATGTGACACAGAACTGGCCCTCCTGGGCATCCCTTGCAGGCATGGGCAGACCTGCCCCTCTTCTCTCCAGGCCCTGTAGTGCAGAAACAGGGCTCTGGCTTGCCCTGTTCATGGTAGCAAGGAGCAAATGTCACCTGGGGACGTGGGCACAGCAGCGTTAATTGTAGCTGTGACCATAAGGCTGCAACATCTCAGCACCCCCAAGGGCTGCCCCAGCAGCTCTCTGGCTTCCATGGGGAGGACAGCAGTACCAGGCAGCCCAGAGATCCACCCCCTTTTCTCGGCAGGAGCCTGCCCTGCAGAGCCTGCACCGAGACACAGCGAGCAGGGAACGTGCACCTGCCGTCAGTAGGCTCCAGAGTGAGCACCACCCCCGCTCCCGCCTTCGCCCGCCCCTTGCCGCTGATTGGTCGCCTCTTCCCTCGACCACGCCCCGGCAGCGGCCATTGGCGGCGCGCGGAGCAGGGCGGGGCCCGGTGGCCGGCGCGCGCCGGCGGCGCGGGGTGCGCGGAGTCGGCAGCGCCATGGCGACGGCGCGCGGCGGTGGCGGCGGCTTCCCCCGGGCGCTGCCGCTGCTGCCGCCGCCGGTGCTGCTGCCGGTGTTGGTGACGCTGCTGCTGCCGGTGCTGCCGCTACTGCCCCGCGCCGCCGCGGAGCAGGGTGAGCCGGGGCGGGACTGGGCGGGCGGAGCCTCGCGTCCGTGACTCCAGGTGCTCCGGTGCTCCCGGCCGCGCCGAGTCCCAGGTGCTCCGGCTCCGCTGGCCGCGTGCCCCGTGCCCGGCGGCCTCGGCGCTCAGTCGGTGCCACCGCTCCGGCTCCGGCGTTGGTCGTCCGCGGCGGGCCGGGCTGCGCGTAGCGGTGCCCGGGAGAGAAGGGCGCGGCTCGGGGCAAGCCTGGCGGTCCCCTCCGCTCCCGGATGATCGGTTTCGGGCGCGCTGCCCCGTCCTTCCTCCGGTATCATCGACAGCCCCCCGCGGTCTCCGCGGTGGTTTCCTGGGGTGGATGTGCCGCTGCTGTCCGGGGCGCGGGGACCCGCGGGAGGAACGGGATGGGGCGGAAGAGTCCCTGCGGGACAGCCCGCGTAGTCCCAGAGCCACGGGGCTCTGGCGTCCCGGTCCCCGCGGTACCCGAAGGCTCCGGGATGAACGAGCTCCTGTGGCGCCCGCTGCCCGCGCAGCGCTGCCGGTGTCGGAGCAATGGGAGCCCAGTCCGGCTGCGGCGGCTCCGGGGGTCAGCGCTGAACCCTCCTCCCCTCACCGCGGCCTCGCCGGGACCGTTGCGTGGGCAGATGGTTCCAGCCCTGGTGGTAGCTGTATGGACCGACCTGCCGCTGGAGAAGTGTCCGAGAGCACTCGCCGTGAGTCGGCGGCACGGACGTGCTCGCTGTGCCGGCGTGATCCGGGCGCTCGGAGCCGAGGGCAGACCAGGCGCCAGGCAGCGGCTGCGTCTGTTTGCCAGACACGGAAGGATCGGAAACCGAATTTTGGGGAAATGTCTGTTCCTGGCAAATGGAGGGTTAGGTGTTTTGTGGAAAAAGGCCGTGGTCTTCCAGGGAAATTCTTTTTCCAACGCAACACCCCTCGGTTCCGGCAGATACGTGTTTTGGGCACGGCACGGCTGCAGCGTTGGCTGGTGGTTTGGACGGGATTGTCCTGCAGGGAAGCACTGCAGCCTTCCCTAGGACATCGTGCTCATTAGGTCAGGGTGCTAATGACTAACGGCGAGGTCTGCTCTGGGTGTGAAGCCCGGAGCTCTGCAGCACGAGTCCTGGGTGCCCGTGCCGGGTTGTGGTGGCTGGAGCTGGGATGGGAGCTGTGCCCTGCACTGGAGATGTGACCGGCTGCTTGGGCAGGTGGATGCACAGGGAGTGGTGCCCCAGCATAGTGCTGAGCTTCCCAATGGGTGGGTGGGGGGATACATCCTGGTGTTTGCTTTCTGATGTGTGTTCTTCCCTGCAGTTGTCCTCTTGGACTCCAAGGAATCACAGGCAGAGCTGGGCTGGACCTCACACCCATCGAACGGGGTAAGTGTGCTGGTGAGACTGTGCTCTGCTCTGCTGGAAACGGTGTTGGAAGTGCTCTTGTGGAGCCCGTGGAGGGTTCTGGCATCTGTGGGGGCTCCTGGGGTTGGGGTGGTTGGGCACCTTTCACGAGCTGTTGTGTTAACTCTTGCCGGCACCCGGCACGAAGTGCGAGAAGAGAAATGCTGGTTCTGTTGATGATACAACGGGTGGGGAATGGCTCCACAAAATGAATTTTACACTCCTGAAACACACAAATCGGCACCAGCTGGTTTGGGCCTTGTGTTGTGGTTTGCAAGATCAGCCCAGCTCTTGGAAGGTGGCTGTGGCTGGGGTGGGATTGTCAGGAGTACTGCATCATGCAGATTTTGTTTGATCGGGTCCTTTCTTTGCTGCCAGGGTCAGTCTGTAGCTGCTTTCAGGAGATGAAACTCGGGAGTTGTGTTCCTTGCTGCTTTGGGTTCATTTTACAGAATGAAAACAAACTGCTCAGAGGAAATAGTGATAGATCTGGAGTCATCTGTGTTGGGCAGCTGTTAGTCTGCAGAAGAAACTCTGTTTTGGGTACATTTGGAAATCTTGCATAAATTTACCCCTAGAAAGAATTGTTTTGGGAAGTTGCCAGGTCATCCTTAAGGCTGTGAGGGTTGAATCATCATTTCACTAATCAGAATCTTTGCTGGTAACTGGGGAAATACCGTTTCCCTTTCAGTCAGAAGATTTATCTTCTTCCAGCTGAAACTTCTGTCAGAGAAGCTGCTGCTTGCTGTTCATAAAGATGTTTGTGAGATTATGTGACTGGTGTCGTGACTCCTTATTCATCTTTGACCTCTCTGGGTAGCCCAATCCCACCTGGCCTGGTGCTGTGCAGATGTGCCCTCCCAGCAATGGAAAATCCAAGGTGTGGGAGATGATGGCTCTGGCTTCTCAGCCAGTGATGTGTCCAGATTCATATCAGACTTTTGTTTAGAAGGTCTGATGCCAGCACCCTCTTTCTGGTTGCATCTCTGTGTTTGTGCCTTTGCAAAGAGCTCGGGTGTGAGATGCTCCAGCAGCACCACTGTGTTGCCACAGCTGGTGGGTTTGGTGGGCTGAGGATTTCTAATGCCTATGATATAATGGTTGGTAGGTGGAGAGGCTTGTGGTCGTGATATTTATACCGATCGGTGTGTTTCTGCTGGGGTGGGTGGTTCTTGCTCATGGCAGCTCTCGAGCTGTTACAGCCCTTTGTGTTCTTTCCCCAGTGGGAAGAAATCAGCGGCGTGGATGAGAACTACAAGCCCATACGCACGTACCAGGTCTGCAACGTCATGGAGCCAAACCAGAACAACTGGCTGCAGACAGGCTGGATCGCCCGGCGTGATGGCCAGAGGATCTTCATCGAGCTGAAGTTCACCCTGCGGGACTGCAACAGCATCCCTGGCGTGATGGGCACCTGCAAGGAGACTTTCAACCTGTACTACGTGGAGTCTGATTCCGACCTGGGCCACAGCATCCACGAGAGCAAGCACACCAAGATTGACACCATTGCTGCTGACGAGAGCTTCACGCAGGGGGACCTGGGGGAACGCAAGATGAAGCTGAACACTGAGCTGAGGGAGATTGGCCACCTGAGCAAGAGAGGCTTCCACCTGGGCTTCCAGGATGTGGGGGCCTGCGTGGCGCTGGTCTCCGTGCGTGTCTATTACAAGAAGTGCCTCGCCACGGTGCAGAACCTGGCAGTGTTTCCAGACACGGTGGCAGAGGCAGCCTTCGCCACGCTGGTGGAAGTAAAGGGCACTTGTGTGGCTCACGCTGAAGTGGATGTGGATAATCCCCCCAGGATGCACTGCAGCGCGGAGGGGGAGTGGCTGGTCCCCATCGGGAAGTGTGTGTGTGGTCCTGGCTTCGAGGAGAAGGACAGGGGATGCAGAGGTAAAAGTGGCCATAGCTGTCCTCTGGTAGTTCTTGCTTGTGTGGGTCCATGTTGCTGCCAGGCTGCTCCAGTCTGCCTGGTGCCCAAGCACAGCTCGGACAAGTGGAATTGCCTTTTGTCAGCAGTATGATTCTCTCAGTTGACTGGGGTTCCCCAGCTTGCAGCCAGACCTGAGTTTGAAGGGTGGCCATGGGGTAGATGGGGCACGTTCCAGTAGCTGTGCTGCAGCACAATGTTGGCTGGGCAGATGTGCCAAAGCCATCAACACCGTCAGGCACGTCCCACAGCTTTATCTTAGCTGTGAAATTACTCCAGAGCATTAATATCCCCATTGTCATGCTTTAGAGACAGTGATTCTGTGACTTTACAGCTTGCAAGGTTATGGTTAATGACAGCTGTAAAAATGGATGTAACCTCTGCATTAACGGGAGGCCCTCTAATGAACCTGGTGCTGTGACCACTTTGATCTCCCTTTGAAAGGCAGGAGAGAGCCAGGCATGGGATCAGCCCTGAGTGTGGGGTACCACCTGCTGTGCTCCTGTTCTCATAGCGTTTCAGCCTATGGAAGGAGAGAGGTCCTGGGCTGATGCCTCCTCCAGGCACCTTCCTGCTTTGGGCCATGGTCAGGATCTTGTCCCAGGTTGCAGCTGCCCCTGTGCCAGGTCAGGTGCCTTCATTCAGGAGGTGGAAGCCTTTCCTGGTGCCTGGGGCTTGGTGTCCTCCCTAAGAAGACCTTTCTAAAGCTACTGGATTGAAATCTCAGCGCTGCTCATTGCTTCAGTGGCTGCGTGGCAGCTCGCCATGCTTTCCCCATCTGTTTGGAGTGGGAATTTACATAGTGAGTCCCAGAAGGCTTTTGCTAATGTTTCAGGTTTCTCTGTGTTGAGTTTAAATAATTCATATTCTCTAAGGAAAAATATTTGAAGTAATTTAATGGACATAATTAAGTTTTTCCCCTCTCTCACAGAAAGCAGGTCATTAGCCACTCTCTGTGGAGCAGCGTCTGATGTCTGGTCAAATATCAGAAAATAGTTTTTAAGGGTTGAAAGTTTTTGGTTTGTTTTAGAGCCCTGCATTAGCATAGTGCTAAGTGAATAACTTTAAAAGATTTCTGATGAAAGCATCCAAGTCTGTGGAAATCCTTCTGCAAGGACAAAAGTCCTTGAGCTGGAGGCAGGTAAATACAGTGGAGTTTGGGGGTGTTACAACATCTAGGAGATGGTGCAGCAAATCTGCCTTCTCTGCTGTGGTCCTGGGGCAGTGGAGGGCTTGGTGGGTTCACTGGATCCTTCTTGGCCACAGCCTGTGACAGGACTGTGCCTGGGCAGGGCTGTGCCCAGCTGGCAGCACTGGTGCTGGCCACAAGGTGTGGGCATCTCTGCAGCAGGATTGAGCTTTATTCCCACTGAACTGCTGAAGCTGTTTGAACTGAATCTCAAAGCTGGTATCCCTGTAACAGTGATTGAAGTGCTGAAATCATCCTGCTGCTGAGAGAACATTTGTATCCTTATGCCGAAATTAGGAGAGATGAAACAAAGATTAATGGGATTTATGGCACTGCTAATTACTGCTGTGAGAAAGCTGAGCCTTTTTCTGTCCATCTTTGTGTATCCCACCACTTCTCTGACAAAGCCCCAGCATACCTGACAGGCTTCCGTGGGTTTGCACATTTATGATGAATCATTTCAGTGATTATTGAGGTGCAACCATTTTTAGGGGGAAACTGAGCAGCTTTAACATCTGCTTAACATCTATTCCCAAATAAGAGGAGAGGTCCTGTCACTGTGAATACGATTAGACTGCTTTCCTTGTCTAATATGTATCTATAGCCAGATGATGGTCTGTGCTTACACTGATCTTAAAGTCCATTTCCAGCACATGCACAGCAGGCAAGTGAGAAGTCCTGTTGCACTGTGGGTGATCACCTGTCCATACCTATTTTATCTTTGGTAGGCTTCTCAGCACCAATGTACTTTTATCCTTAATTTTACCAGGCCTGAGCTGTGGCCCCTTCATGCCATTTACTTTGTGGTGCATCGCAATAGCTTTTGTGTAAATGAAACTGTGATGTGGAGGATCTGCCTGACATTTGCTGTAAAGTTGTCTCTTTCTGCTTCATCTTTTCCATCCAATCCTTGTAATATCTGCAAGGAAAATTTCAACAAAGCCCAAGGTTAATATTTACCAGCCAGATTCGCTGCAAATGAGACAACTTCAACCAGACGTTGAATTAATATGATGGAGACCAGTTTCCAAAAATAGCTGCCAGCCACTCTTCTTTGACAGAAACGTACATTTGTACTGTAGCTGTTTCCTTCTCAATTTATTTTCCTCCTCTGACAGCTGTGGCAGGAGCTGGTTCTGTGCTGGGGAGATGCCCCATGCTCTGCTCTCCACCAGCATCGGGCACAGGGCAGCCTGGCACCGTTCTTGTTCTGGGCCATGATGATCTGTTGGCCTGGCTGCCTCTGCAGGGATGACACTACTGAAACTGGCCTTAGGGATTAAATAGTTTCTACCGCTTTCTCAGGATTTTTAAATGACGTTTTAAGGTGAATTTATTTTTCCCAACCCCTTCCTGGAATAAACCAGCATGTCACCAGGCTGGGTGGTGTGGGTTTGCACACTTTCTCCCACTCTGCCAGGTGCTGCTGTATGTTTCTCTTGCATGGGTGAACCATCAGTTGCTCTGCCTGTTTGCCTGTGGGAACGGGACTTTCTGGGGACTGGAGGCAAATCTGCCCATGGAGCCTTCCCTGGGAAAGGCTCTGGATATGAGGCTGTTGGTGTTAGGGGGTCTCCTTTGGCAGAAGGGGTCTGTCCTCAGTCTGTGCTCCCTTCCTCCAGGTGTAAAGGACCCTGGGGCTCTGCAAGGCGAGCTGGCATGGCTCCTGGCTCCCAAACCTAGGGGTAAGACAAAAGGCACAACTCAACACTAATTAGAAGAAAGTGGTCTCTGCTAATGATAACTGCTAGCAATACAAAATGCAATGGGCATTCCATGCTGTGCAGTAAGCAATAAATGGCTTCTCTGATCTACTGTGGGATTTGTCAGTGGTCTGTGAAAAATGAAGGACATTGGACTGTGAGTCCAGTCTGCTTGCCAGGCTGGGGTGTGTTATTAATGGCTGTAACTGCCTGATGAATCTAACGCTGTGTGTAGTATAATTGCACTCTATGGCAGCTTATAATTGCTGCTGTTAATGAGGAGACAAGATTTGTGACAGCACAGTCTAGAATCCTATGTTGCCCTTCATTGTTGCTGTTTTTCTAACCCGTTTTCAGCCCCACTAGCAATGCCTTGCAGAGCTGTGCCCATGCCCAGGCAGCCAGCTGGGCTGCTCCTGTCTGCCTGCCAGGGCTGGGCTCTTGAGTGCTCTGGGTCTCCCTGGAGGATCTTTCTCCTGAAGAGCCCCCCAGGGATGTCCCGGCAGCTCACTCTCCCTTGTACCAAACACAAATTGCCCTTTTAGTCTCTTAAGCTCATTCCATCTTGTTCCAGCACCAGTGAGCAGTGAGAACACTTCTGCTGTGGCAGATTGTGCCTTGCTACAGATATCTCAGAAAAGTCAATATTATCTTTCCTTGCTTGGCTTTTTGAGTAATAGGGGAACAAATGGATAAGTAAAGTGTTTGAGAAGATCATCCAGCCTGTTGTGAGTCTTTGTGGATGAAAACACCTCTGTAAATACTGTGAAATAGAGTAGTTTCTTGGTTGCTGCCAGCTGCTACTTGGGCATAAACTTGGTCAACATTTTGAGCAAATTTAAAAGGAAGTTTCTTTTCAAAAAAGAGGTTTTGGATAAACTCCTTGATTTTTATTTCCAAAGGGAAGGGCTGCAATAGAGACAGTGCTTGCTTTTCAAAAGAACAGTCTTTCCATTTGTGTCCAGTTGTACCTCCCTTTTTATGCTCCCCAGCAGAGCATCCCAAGCTGAGTGTGAGCAGACACGCTGCTGGACCGTTTGGCCGCTGTGTGTGTGCCCATCGGGGCTGCCATGCACGTGCCTTTGCCTGGCTGCTGGGATCAGACCAGAATTAAAACAAAAAACCCCTCCTAGAGCAGTGACCCGGCCTTGAGAGCTCCTGACACCATCTTTCTCTTGCTGACAGCGGGCTGTGAGCTGTGTCCGTGTGAGCCCCAAGGACTGGTGGCTGCTTTCGCACCGGCAGCGCTGCTGCAAGGGGCTGGGGGACGGAGATGCTCTGGCGATGGCAGCAGCTCGGCTGGATGGCTGGGACAATCTCTGGGCACAGGCAAAGGCCACGGTCCCTGCAGTCTGGGGAGAGCCCCTGTGGTGGAAGCACGAGGGTTTACACCAGCCAGAGTCCCTCCAGTTGCTCTGGGAATCGGCCACTTCGTTTGGCTGGTAGCAGAGGAGGAGGAAGGAAATAATCTGAAGGCTGTGTGAGCTGGAGGCGTCCTGAGCAGGCTGTCTCCTCCTGGAAGGTGTTTTTGTGCTCTGCCTGGCCAGGGCTTGCTCTTCTGGGCAAAAAGTTTGGGGCAGGACTGGGAAGTGGCATTGGTGAGATGCTTTCCTGTGCCTTGTGTGTCCTATCAAGGCACCACGTCACTACAGTGTCCTTAGATGGAAAATAAGTAGTTCAGTTGAAAGTTAGGATAAGAATAAGAAATTACAGGGTTTTGTCACTTGGTGCAAAGATACCTCCTGAAGCCTAAGTTCTGCTTTTTCTGTTTAAATACAAAAAAGATGGATCCAAATGTCCAAATGTACAGCACTCGAGGCTTTTGATTTGTTTCATCTTTTATACATTAGCTTACGAACCTGTATGTGCTTCTGGAGTTTATTTTATCTTCTGACTGATGCTTGAGTATTATGCATAATAAGTTTATTTTTTCCCCTGGGATTCTGTAAGTTGCACAAAGCACCAGGTTTCACTTTCATCACTGATACAGCCGCTGGCACCCCGCAGACAGATGCTGTGTTTGCGGGGCTGGTGCCGATGAGCAGGTTGAGCAGCTCTGGTTGGGGCTGGAGCCAGGCACACCCTGGCTGTGCCGGGTGGTCGTGGGACAGGAGTGGGGGCTACGCATTCGGGGTTGGGCCGTGGGAGTAAATATCTGCCTGTTGCTGAAGGAATAGTCACTGGGGAAGTTTGTGCTTCAGTTCCTTTCTGAGTTATGGTTTGACTTTCTCCCCCTGGGTCTCATGTGTAGCGGAATGTGGCTGGAGCACCTCTGTGACGTGGGCAAAGGGAGTTTGAAGCTGTGGAGAGCTTAGTACTAAAGGAATTTGGAGTATTTGCCTCCATTGCTCTTTGGCTGTAGCCCCCCCTTGTAGCTGTAAAGCCTTGAGAAAGATGCTGCTTTCCATCAGTTCTGCATATGAAACACCCATGTAAAATATGTTTTCTCTCCAGTCTCTTCCTGGAGTAATGATCAAGTTTGGAGATATTTATTATTCGAGATTGCACATTACATGGTAGTTTTATAGTGTGTCTGAAATAATTATGGCTATGGAAATTGTAGCAGAGTCAGACACAAATTACTCTAGGACACTTAATTTTAGACCAAACTACTCAGAAAATTACAACCATCTCAGTTAATTTGCAGAATTCTTGTCAGGCTTAAGGTCATAGATACCTGGCTGCTGGATGGACGTGCTGGTTATTCTGTGTATACAGGGGAAAGGTACCTTGCCCACAACTGAGATAAAGCCCGTGGCAGGAGCTGGGTGTGCTGGAGGTGCAGGTCAGTCAGTCCTTTGCAGGGAGTCATTTGGTTGATACATCAGGGAGCAGAACAAGACAACAGCAAATTGCAGTTGGCTCAGTGGATGTGTCTACTTCAGTGTGTCCTTGAGGAATGTTCCTGTGTAAATAGCAATGAGGTTCTGTCCAGTGCTGCCCTGGCACTGAATTCAAGCAAATGCATTCTTTCAGATGTTTTAAGACTGTCTTACTAAATATTCTTGGGTATTTCATTTCTGGACTAAATCACTGAATTTAATTTCAGCTATTAAGAGCTCATTGTTGGAGGTGCAAAAAGATCTGGCCCCTGGACACAGGTTTTCATGTCAGTGCTCTGAAAATTATTTAACAATGGCAAAAATTAGAGAGTAGAGTTGTTCTAAAGATTTAGCAGATGCTGGGAACAGGTTGGGCTGTAGGCTGCTGAAAAGTATTATTGAAAACCAGTTATTAAAAAAAACCTGCTCGTGGAAGGCAGGATACCTTTGAATTCAGGTGCAGCTTGAAGGACCCATCCTGGCAGGTGAGGTAGCAAGGGAAGAGGAGCTGGAGCCCCAATCCAGTGCTTGCATTGATTGCTCCCTCACACTGACTGTCCCTCTCACACAAGCGTGGAGATTGGACACGATTTCTTTCCCTCGCTCACAGTGGGGCGCTGACGGCGCCGCTCTCTGCTGCAAGGTATTGATTACAGTTTTTGCAGTAAGACAAGGCCAGATTGCAAACCCAGCGTGTATGGGGGAGAGAGGAGTCTCTCTATTACCTGAGCACGTTTGTTGACAAGGCTCTTTCACCAGCTCAATATGCCACGAACTGGATTCTGTCAGTGTGTTTTGTACAGGGTGCCCTGTCTGGTTTGGATCAGCTTGTCCATCCAGGCTGCCCACTTGGATGCTGATCCTTCTGCTCCTCCTGGGGGCTGCTGCCCTGTCCTGCTGTGCACCTCTCCTAGTCAGTGCTGGTGAAACATTTGGAATGTAATAAACAGTGACTTGTCTGCCTGGATAGTGGAATTAGGATAGATGGAGGCTGGATGTGCCAGCCTGGTCTGAGGAGGGGTCAGCAGCAGCAATAGCTCCTCTGAGAGATGTGTTGAGAACAGCTTCATATTTTACATGACTGGTGAGAACAGAGAGTTTGCAGACAGGAGAAATGGATGTGAAATGCAGGGTGTGATGTGTGCCATTTACTGGCATCCCATGGTGTGTGGGGAGCAGAGGGCTTCTTCCCCTGGTGCTGGAAGGGGCTGGCATGGATCTTTAGTGTGCCTTGGGCTGTGCTGATCCCAGCAGCAGACACATTTATGCTCTGTGTTCCTGGGGTAAGCCTGGAGTGCACCAGGCAGAGCCCTGCCCTGCCTTCTGGGGGTGCCTGGTGGGCAAGTCACATTTCTCAAGTAAAGCTGCTCTGCTATGTCGGAAGGAGGGATGTGCCCCAGGAAGAGTGAAGCCAGGGCCTGGAGGGAGGCTTCAGGGCAGACCTGGGTGTGGAGGGGCTGGGAGAGGGATGCTCTGGATCCTGCCTGCGTTGGGCAGAGCTGCAGGAAGCTCTCAGAAGAGCTGCCCTGCCCAGGGAGTGATGGTTTCCAGTTGGGACACCAGTGCAGCTGAAACCCTAAAAATACAGTATAGCTCTGTCTTTTTTCTGTTTTGTTTTGCTTTGTTTTTTGTTTGTTTGGTGGGTTTGTTACTTTTCTATTTGTTTGTTTTCCCCCCTCTCCATCCTGTTTTCATGGTTGCAATTGCAGCTCTGTGCTAAGACCAATGCTAAGTGAGATTGCTTGGTGAATGTGAGAGCTCAGTGTTCCAAGTCTGTCTTTCATCAGGAGGGACTGTGGGTTTGCTGGGGTGCCTTGACCCTGGGGTTCTTGCTGTGGCACCCCCCCAGCACTGCCTGCTTGTTTCCCCTGGCTGCTGTCTTTCCCAAACAGCCTTTTTATGAATGCCTGCTTCAGCAGAGAAAATTAACATGTGTTAAAAGCAGATGAACTTTGTCAAATACGATTTCATGACAGAAAATGGAAAGGAATTGATTTTGGAATACAACCGAGTTGTAGTGTTAATTATAAATGAGTGTCTAGGCGTTCTGAGGGAGCTGCAGGCGTTATTGATTCCCGCTGGCACGCGCGGCTCTGCCTCTAGCTGCAGGAGTTCAGCAACACAAAGAAGTTCAATAGTGCTAACACAGGCTGTGTCCGTGGGTTTCTTCCTGCTTCAACAATATCTGCAAGGTTTGAGGGTCAACAGGTTGACCTGAGACAGTTTGGGGAGGGGAAAATAAAAAGCAGAACCCATAAAAAACTTTAGGGCTAAATGCTGAGGGGGATGTCCACAAACCTGTGAATTCTGGATGAAGAAAATGATACCAGGCAGCAAGTAGGGTAAGCATGGCTGTGAGGGCATTGCTGGAGCATGCTGCTGAGACAGCAGATGCCTTCCATGGCCAGTGAGGGCTCTATTCTGCTCCTGCCTTTTCCCATCCCCTGGACCCTTTTGCTGCCTGGCTGCCCAGGGCTGGGCACAGCCACTCAAACAAGAGCTGTCTGGGCATGTGCAGAATCATCAACATCTGCACCGTTATGTGGTGTGGGTGCAGTGCCTGGGTGTGAGGGTTGTGCTGGTTCATGTCCACATCCAGGTGCACCCTGGCTGAAGGTGAGAGGGAGGTGTGCCAGTGTCTGACATTGGTTTTGATGTGAGTGGGCTGAGAAGCTCAGGGCCAGAGTGACATTGTGGAACAGTCTTTAACAGGCTTCTCCTGAGCTGTACCCCTGGTGGGATCTTTGAGTGGGTCCTTCTCTGTCCGTGGCATAACACAGTGTCACTGCAGAAGCAGGAAAGGGGAGCACACAGATGTGCACACATTTTTTTTCCAGCTGTGGAGACAGGAGTAATGTTTGGTGGGTTTAGCCTGGGTTTTGTATAAACATCAATGTATAAACCCCATCTGGGTTAAGTGGCCTTATTCCTAAATCCATTATAGGAAGCAATTTTAGCATAGTATTTAATCTTCCATCTGGGCTCATTCTCTTAATATTTCATGCTAAGCTTTAGTATTTACTTAGGTCTTGGCCCCTTCTTCTCTGCAAAATGGTGAACACTTTTTAATTGGAAGAGACTAGTAAGGTGCTGGAAATGTTTTTTTGCTTTTACTGGACCCTACAGTGTATCTGGGACAGTGATGGTGAGTGTTCCTGTGCTGCTGCTCACATCTGTCTGCTGCAACCCACTGCATAATTCACAAAACATCTTGTAGCTGATGCAGCTTCATTGTGCAGAGCATCCGGACACTCGCCTGAGCTTTGGGAAGGACAGATGGTGTCCCTGCTTCAGCTGGCAGCAGGACTGACCCCGTGTATGGCTGCAGGAAAGTCATGTCAGCCTCACGAATGGCCTGGAGTCGTGTGGCTGGGACAGAGCCTCTGCTCTGGCTTCTCCTGTGGGAGCAGAGGGGTGTGTCCACAGTGTGCCCATCACTGGCTTCTTCCCTCAGCACTCTTGCTGATTAATCAGGCTCTCTTCTGCTTTTTTTTAAGCCAGGACTTGAATATGCAGCTAACTGTGGCTTAGAAAATGTTGAGATCCCTTTGGGTGAAGTAAAGCTTCAGCATCCTTGGAGCTGTGACCCCAAGTCCCTGTCTGGAGAGGAAGGTGATGCCTGCGTGCTGCTGGCAGGCTTCATGGTGCCGTGAGATGGCAATGTCAGACTGCTGGGCAGCGAAAATCAAAGCTGTCCCATGCCAGTTGAGTAGGAAGCCATGCACTTTTCCATTCTGCATCCTCAATTGCCCCTTCTGTCCCCGTGGTGCAGGCTGGCCTGAGAGAGGACATTGCCTCTCCACAGAGCCACCCGCTCTCGTCCCAAGTGCCATGGCAGATGAGTCAGTGAGAGAAAACCTTCCCGTGGGTGCATCATGCTGGGTAATCTGCCAGGCTGCAGCACAAACCAGTATTGCTTGTTCTGCTGCTAGTTTGATGGTGTGTGCACTCAGCGTTACCCCGAGGAGGGAACATGTGCTCTCTCTGTCAGTGAAATGAGTAAGGCATGGCTGGTGAACAGGGAGGAGCTCATGTGGGCAGCGATGGTGGAGCTGGAGAGAGGCAATTAATCTGTCTGACCCATCCAGCAGCTTCCCTTTGGCTCTTGGAGAATGTATTATTGAATTTTATTATTTAATAATAAGGTTGCAGTAGTACCATAGGACAAGGAATAGGATAGAAAGTAGGGTACAAAAATGAGAATTTCAGTCTGTGAATGTATGCCCTGATCTCTTGAGAGCTGTCACATGCCCACTGCAAAAATCAGCCTCGTGAAATAACAAGGGCATCTAAACCAGCTGGGGACTGAGAAAAACATTTGTGGGATGAGGTGGAAGAGGGTGGGAGTTTATCTGCAAAAAGAAACGGGGGTGCACATGGGATGCATCATGTGCTGGGGAGCTTTTGTTCTCAAGTGTAAGATTCGGGCAACCTAGGAACAAAAATAAGAAGGAATCCCACCAGCTGGGCTGCACCCAGGCTCCTCACGGGACATGCTCCTGTAGGGTCCTGGCACTGGTGTTTCTGGCCAAATTGAGGTGTTTTGTACAGTTATTACCTGTCAGACCTTCTCACTGACACTTGAGTAAACTTCGAGCTGTTAGAAAACAGGGAAGAACAGCCTGAAGATGCTTCTAATTGAAAATGTTCAATTTGCTACAACAAGATGTCAGGTGTCTGTGACAGTCAGGCTGGCTTTAAATCCGGGGAATGGCAGCAGTGTGCTCTGGGCTTAGTGCTCAGGTCCCGTCAGGTTTGTAAACAAGATTGATTTTTCTGTTCTGCCTGACAGAGGGTGCAGGCTGGGACATCAGGCTCTGATGCTGTGACGAGATTGGCTTCTCCCGCCGGGATGGGAGCCCGAGCTGGAGCTGCAGACAGAGGCTGCAGTCAAAGTGCAGCCCTGAGCCCCTGTCCTGTCCCAGCTCCACTCCTGGGGCACTCTCCCTGTGTCCAGCTGCTGGGAGAAGGGGCAGTTCTGCAGCAGCTCCCGGGCCCCTGCTCTGCAGAGCTGGAGGGAAACACTCTGGTGTTCAAGGGAATTCAAACCCTGTCCCCAGTGTGCAGGGACTGCAGGGTCTGGGGTGCTGCTGATTCTGTTTTGGGAGTAATCTAAACATTGGTTGGTTTCCCCTGTTTATGTAGCAAATAGAGAATGACATTTACTATGCACTGTGGCTCGCTGTCTTCAGCTTGGCTGTATCTGGTATCAGAGGCATGCAGACCATCAGGAGAGGTGAATACTAAACCACAGGCTTTCCAGTCCCATCCTGGTGCCAGCTGTTGCTGAGACTTTGCAAGATCAAGGAGCACATGTTGATTCATCTTCCTAGAAATATGTATTTTCCTAGAAATCCTTCCTCCAGCCCTTCTCTGGAGAGGATGCTCTGGCTCTGTGGCAGGCACTGACAGCTGGTGAAGGTGTCTAGGTTCCCTGTGCAGCCAGTGAGGGCTCCTGGTATGTGGATTGTACCCAGAGTCAACACCACAGGCAGGTCAGGCAGACAAGAAGCACCTATGTGTCTTTGGGGACTACTGTGGGGTCCTGATGCCCAACTTAGTCACCAGCTCAGCTGGGAACCACATTTGAGCAGCCTGGGAATCATCTGCTGATTGTAATTCCCTCATTTTTAAAAGTGTTTGTTTTTATTCTCCATTTTAACAATTTAACTCTTCTGGTTTTGCTATAGAAATTTAACACTGAGTCCACATCATTTGGGAAGTTGAATTTTCTATTCCAGATACAAGGAAGTCTCTTCATGACTTGGGCTTGGGGAGGACAGATCTGTTGGCCTGTCGTTCTTTGAGTGACACGACAGTACAAGATCTTGTCTGGCAAGGGCTTGGCTTTTGGGCAGCTCTTGAAAGGCTCTGTATGTTATGTAAGAAATGCAAAAAATATCTGATTTGTGTTGCTGCTCTCAGCTCTGCCAAGCTGCTGTCGTGTGCCAGTAGCCAGGGGATGAGGGGCCACCCCCAGCCACATGGGGGTCCCTGCCCACATGTGACTACAGAGCATGGGATTTCTAAAGGTCTTGTGGTGGGTGAAATAATCTTACTTTAAATATTCACCATTTTTCAGCATCCCAGGAAAGGATCCTCTCAGCCCTGTGCTGTGTTCTAGTGTTCTGTCCTCAGATCACAGCTGTACCTGCCAGTTTTATGTCATGCTAAAAATTAATGAACCAGAGTGCACTGGAATAATCTGCTTTAAAAGGAACAGTCTCAGCAGCCAGCTCCTTAAAAATGATAAGAGAGGGGACTGCGTTAGTGGAGCTGTTCATCTAGGAACTTTACAAGTGATTAAGTTTAAATATTCTGGGAGCTGATGAAGGGATGGCAGACAGCAGCACCACATCAAGAAGATGAAGCAGCCAAGCAACACATGAATGTCTCTGTTTGGCTTGAAATTCAGCTGAGACAAACCCTTGCCTCAGGGGCTGGTCCTGCTGGGGGTAACCCCTTGGCAGGGAGAGGCTGTAGCCCATGGAGACCCCTGTATCTGCCCCATCCCAGCAAGGACAGACACATATCTGTGTGCAGGATGCTTCCTTTTCGGATGTGTTAGGGTCAAACAGAAGCTGTTGCAAGCTGCCTTACGGAGTTTTTCAGCCTTTTGTTGTTGTTTTTGTAAAGTGGTGAGTCTTTCATGCAGAACTATCTCCTGGGTGTCCTGCCAGGAGCAGTGCTCCAGTCTGCACGCTGCCTGTGGTAAAGATCAAACAGACCCTTGACCGGTGTGTGAATTACTTGTTTGTCTGTGTATCAAAGGTACTTCTCAAAGGATCAGGGAAGCCTCTGTGTGACCTATAAAAGCGAATTTATACATTGTTCTTTAACTTCAGCACGTACCTCACTGCCCACAGTAACTGCTGTATAATCCACAGTGATAAAGCTGTAGCTGCCAGTGACATGGCCTTCTGCCTTGGGTTTGTGTATGAAGCTCTGGTGACTAATAAGATCTCTAACTTCAGTTTTAATATTCCTCTCCTCTGGGGGTTGTTGCTGAGTCCTGCTGGGCTCCCATGTAATTTCTGCTCTGCTCACTTGACTCTAAACCTTAAGACGTGTTTTCCATATCCTGCATGTTTCTGCGACCACCTGATCCCTCATGTCCCTCCAGAACCTCCAGCTCTCTTTGCATGTTGCCCTAGTTGATGTCTGACCATTCCTTCAACCCCATGAAAGAGTCCTTCAGCCTGAGTCAGTGCAGGGCTACAGCATCCAAATGTCCCTTCTGGGTAACACCAGTGGCACATCTTTCTTGATGCCAGGGTCATGCAGCTGGTCAGGGAAAGCAGCTTGGAGGGTGATGTCTGCTGGCCAGTGGCAGGCAAAGGGTGTCCCAATAAATGGGGACATGCGGTCACCAAACATGTCCTGCGTTCACCTCGTGCTGTTCTTCCCATAACTCCCTCCGTCTGTCTTTTCAGCTTGCCTGCCTGGCTTTTACAAGCTCTCCCTCCGGCTCCCTCTCTGCTCTCCTTGCCCTGAGCACAGCTTCACGCATGAGGAAGCCTCCACGTTCTGCTCGTGCCAGAAGAACTACTCCAGGTCTCCGTCGGAGCCACCATCTGCCTCCTGCACGCGTACGTCTCACTGTAGTGGCAGCGCCCTGCGAGGCAGGGATTGGGGCTGCAGACGCCAGGTCTGCCTGGCACTGTGTGCCCAGGGGGCTGTCTGAGGCCGTCCCTCTGCCAGCCCGTGTGCCAGCCTGCAGGGCACACGTGTGCTGAGGGGTCTGTCTACACCAGGGAGCTGTTGTAGCAGGGAGGGGATGGAGGGGCTGAGGCTGCACTCTGAGGAGAGACACGTGCGGCTGGGCTTGCAGGCTCCCCAGTAAAACTATGGCACAGTCATTTAGTCAATATAGTTCACAGATTTTAATTAAATGGCCTCTAGTTAATTGGATTGGACTCCAACTACTCCAGTGATGGATGCCCTACAGCAGCCTGTGTGGCACTGAGAAACCCTCCTGCTGTGCCTGTGAGCGAACGTCACTGGGCAGCGTCCCACCAGCAATGAGCTCCTGGGCCCCTGCAGCCCGTCCCCGGGAAGGTGCCAGGTCCAGCTGGTGCTTCTCACGTGCTCTGTGAGCTGTGACTTGCTGTGCACACAGGTCCTCCAGCGAGGATCCTCTATTCAGTGTCCCCACTGTGCTGCACACATCATTGCATCCGTGTCCCCTTGTGCTTCCATGTGCCGTGGCTGCCCACCACTGTGCTCTCTTGTTCCATCACCAGTGCCCGTGCTGCTCCCAGAGGACCTGTAGGTTTGCCCTCCTCCCTGGGCAGCACCCATTCACAGACACTCTTCTGCTTCTAGGTCCACCCTCCGCCCCGAGGAACCTGGTCTACAGCCTGCGGCAGTCGTCACTGATCCTGGAGTGGAGCGCACCCGCCGACGCGGGCGGCCGGAGCGACCTGACCTACAGCCTGTGGTGCGGCCGGTGCCCGGCGGCTCTGCGGGGCCGCTGCGAGCAGTGTGGCAGCGGCGTGGGCTTCGTGCCCCAGCAGACGGGCCTCGTGGACCGGACCGTCACCCTGGTGAACCTGCTGCCCCACGTCAACTACACCATCCGCGTGGCAGCTGTCAACGGCGTCTCGGGCGTCAGCCCACTGGCAGGGCAGCAGTACGCCGAGGTCAACGTCTCCACCGGGCTGGCAGGTACGGCCACTGCATGGCACGACACCACTGAAGGTGGCTGGTGCCTCACCCCCATGGCTTCAAGATGGCAGTTGGCCCGTGTGGTCAGTGGCACCTCTGTGCTGACCACTCTGCCAGTGGCCAGGTCTGTGGCTTCGTGGCTGGGAGGACACGGGGTCTGGGGGTATTGGGGGAACTGTCCTCAGTCTCTGCATGCCTGAGGCAGTGCCCTGGTTCTGCTCTGTTTGCTTTGGTGGCACAGCCGTGGTGCTTGGCCACGGTGGGCAGCACAGGCAGGAGACAGGTGGAGAGCCTGATCCCCCCTCAGTTGTTAGCTGTGCCTATGGAAACATCAACACTGGCTTGTTGTGTCCTTGTCTATTCCTCTGCAGTTACGTTATTAATTTGCATGAAAGCCCTTTGCCAAGCCACAGTTAATGGAGACAGATGATCCTCACATACCTCTTGGCAGGAATTGGCCAACAATTTCATCTGAAGAGATTAAACTTTGATCTTGTTATAAATAATTTTCCCACCGCTTGATCAAATGTTTTTGTGTGTGTTGTTGCTTTCTATCCCCTCATGTAATAATTCCAGTGAATCTGTTGGGTGGATACTGTGCCACAGACTGCTCTTCAGTGGAGGTGTCACTCCTCATTAGGATCTTTGCTGTTCAAGGATAGATTTAGCTCTGGGAAGATCTTCTGTATCCTGAGCTCAGCAAGGTCTAACAATGAGCTGTTCCTCCAGAGGCTCCTGCCTGGTGTTGGGCACAGGGACTAGTACTCATGGTGTTGTTGGCTGGAGTTTCAGGTCTTTGCTGCAGACAAGAGGCCACTAAGGGTAGCAAGTGCCCTGTCCCCGGTAGGGAGAGAAGCAGCAAGTCCATGATATCAGCCTGTGCTCCAGCTGTCCTCTGTTCAACACAGCTTTTCTTCTGGGTGAGTGGGAATCTCACCCCTTTACTCAACACCACATACTCCCGAAGGAACTGAAATGCACGTAAAGAATATGACATAATTTATCTTGTAATCTGCTCAAAATCAATGTCTCTTGTTGGGCTGTGAAGTCTCCGGATGCAGATGGTGGCTCAGAATTAGCTGAGCAGCTGACACTCAGGAAGTTTCTTGAAACACTTTTTTTCTGTTGAAGGTGTCCCCTCCTGAGGGCAGTGCCAGGCTGGAGCTGCTCGACTGCAGGTGCCCAGGTGGCCCAGGGGCAGGCAGAATGTGGGGCCACGGCTGGTGCAGGCAGCTGGTGGAGCTGTGCTGGGTGATCTGCTCTGCAGCAGGTCCCGAGCCCTGGAGCCCCTCAGCATTAAAGCCCATCCCAGATGTGCCAGACGGGGCCAGGGAGGGATGCCAGAAGCAGCCGTGGCTTCCCTGGTGCCTGGGATGCGATGGCCTCTGGGAAGTCATCTGCAGCAGCAGGGAAGCTCTGGCTGCAGATATGCAGATTCAGGGGAAAAATTAAACAAAGAAACAAGACCCTATTTAGCTGTCAGATCCCTGCTCCTCTAAATATAGCTCCGAGTGCAGCTTTCACACTGCCCTTCCCCTTCAGCCGTCACCAAAGGGAATTAGCAGTTGTTCATTGTATTTGCAGGGGAAAAGAAAAGATGCTATTTAGTCTGCAGGAGGCAAAATTAATACTGTGTTTTTTCTAATCTGGCCTCAGCGTGGGACTAAATAAAAGTGTTTGAGGAGAGAACAGGGCTGTTTACCTGCAGGAGCAGTGCTGCATTAGCTATGTAAATGTACATTCTGGGACGATGTCATTTATATTCCCGGCAGGGATCAGCTCCTATCTTAAAGGGCTTTTAAATCTGTTGCAGATTAATAATGCAGCTGGTGCCAAAATGCATTCTCCTTTCTGGGACTGTGGAGAAACGATTTGAGCTGAGTTAGGTCCTCTGAAGTGAACTTCTGTGGTGCAGGAGCACCTGCCCAGACCCAGGCAGAAGGGATGGATGGTGGCTCCACAGGATGAGCCGACTCTGGGACCTGGGTCTGTGCTCATGGAGTCTCCACCTCCCATGCATGAGAACTGGTCCTGGAAAAGCTGCACGGTGACTGATGAATCACTGCTGCTCCTCTTGTTTGGAAGGAAGGACCCTGGGGCAGGAGCTGCCCAGGACAGTGCCCAGTGCCTTTTCTGTGCTGGGGTGTCCATAGCTGGTGATGGAGAGGCTGGTTCTCTCCAGCGTGGCTGTGCTGTGGTGCAGGGAAGCAGAGGTGTCTGGGGATATGGCAGGTTCTGTCCAACTGCCACTCACCCCCATGGGCAGCATTGGATGGGTTGTGATCTGCTGTTGTTGCTCTGGAAAGGTGTTGGGAGAGTTCCTGTGGTTGGCTGGGGCTGAGCACCAGAGAGCTCTTCCTACAGGCACTCTGGGCTCACCTCCATCTGTAAGTGCTGGTGTTGTCCCTTTCCAAGGGCCCTCTTTGGGTTTTGGATGAAGTGGGTCATTCAGAGAAGGGACGTGGTGCCCTCACCCAGTTCAATGCCTTTTCTGCTTGTACAATGGTTAATTAAGAGGAGTAAACCCAAACTCAGTGGAAAGGAGTTTATAAAATCAGGCAGAGTGGTGAATAATTTAATGCTTGCTTTTTCAGAATAGAGGCAATGTTAGGGGAGCTTAAAATATTGATGGGAAACACATTTTTTTTTTCACAGTGTGAAATGCTTTATAGTCTGTGTGATTTTCTTTAATGCCTTTTAAACATGTTTGAGGCTAGTGCCTGGTTTTCTGGCTTGTACTGTGGGTTCTGCTCTGCACCTCGTCACTGAGCGAGTGTGATTTTTCCTGATGACTTTGTTAACAGTCAGGAGCTCTTGTTCAGATTTCCTCAGTCCGTTTGATAGATTCAGAGATGCAGGAGGGCATCTGTGTGATATTTAATTGATGGGATCATATCAAACAGCAAGGAGCACTTAACCTGGTTTACAGGAGCAAGACCTAGGTTACGTGCCTGGCTGGTCTCAGCTGGGCACCCGTGAAGGTCTCTGCAGTCCTGCCTTTGTCCAGATCCCTGAGGAGGTGGCAGTGACAGGTCTCACCATGTGTTTGTTCCTCAGGCTGGTGGTGCCAGGGTTGTGTCCTGCTTGGGCTGGTGAGAGCATTAGTGGCCTCTCTCCAGTGCTCCGAGGTGAGCTTCTTCCTCACACATGGACAGTTTGGTGTCTCCTTAAAGGTCACTTCTGGGGCCAGTGTATTTGCTTGGAGAATTATTTTTGAAGGCATTAAATGCCAGGCAGCCAGCTTGCTGCAGGGGGCTGCGTGCAGGGGGTGAGCTCACGACAGTGTGGGGCTCCCCGCTGCCCAGAGGCTCCTCTGGCTCTTTCAGCAGAAGCTGAAGGGACTTGGAATCCAGGAGCAAATCATCATGAATAAAACATTAGGATGACTTTTTTCTTCAGCAAAGATTAATGAGCTAAGTAATAAATACAAAATTTCACAGATGCTTAAGTTTACTTTCCAGAGGCTTGCTTCTCTCTACAGGAGTCTCTGCAGGACAGTCAGAGTCCAGCAAATGTCCTGATGTGGTGGGAAAGTGGGACAAGCTGGAAATAGGTGATTTCACTTTGCCTGCTTCAGGGCCACTGGTGCAAATGGGTGAACTGGTCACCACAGCCCCTTTACCTCAGTGTGCTCTGACCCCTGAAGCTTTCTCGGGTGATCCAGGGACCCTTTCTTGTGCTGGGACCGACCTTCCAGCTGTGGCTAGGCTGCTGAGAGCAGGCTGGGTGGCCCAGAGCTGGTTACTGGAGGCTTCTCTGCCATTTCCCATTCTCCCCTTAGCCAGAGACTGTCTGCCCCCACCCAGGACAGCTTGTGACACTGTGAGGACTTGACTTGGCATGTTCAGCCACTGGGGAGGTCAGTATTTCTAATCAATGTTAATTTTCTCCCTGATAATCCAAAGTAGAACAAAGAGCTCCAACAGAAATTTTTATCAAGGCATCAGGTACAAATTTCATTTTTCCTACTAAAACATTGTCTTTCTTGAATAACATCTTTGCCACAAAGACACACAGGTCTAAGCAGCCCCTTCCTCCCTGCTCTTGCTGCTGAGAGCCCTAGCAGTGGGCAGATCATCGCATCTGAGCCACAGCTGCTGTCTCTCGGTGCTCGGGGGATGCCGTGTCCTCGGCTGGCCCCTGACGTGCTGCAGACAGTCTGACAGGTCCAGCTGGCTCTCCACTGGCGTAAGGGGCAGAGGCTTTTGGAGGAGCTGCTGGGGTGCTGCCTGCAGGCTGGGGGTCCGGTGAGGGCAGTGCTGCTGCTGGTCAGCTGCACGGGCACTGGGCACAGCTCAGCAGCAGGAGAAGGAGGTTGGAGGGGGAGATGGCGTGGAGGGGGCTCTGGAAAGGCAGAGCTGAGCTCAGCAGGGTGGGGCACACCCTCCTCTGCTGCTATGAACAGCAAAGGTGTCAGCTCTGGCAGAGCTGGGGACAGAGTGACAGAGGAGTCAGCTCGTTTGGAGCCAAACCTTGTTAAAGTGGGAATAGTTGGCAAGTGCATTGTGCATGGCGAGAGGAACTAAACGGGAGCACGCGTGCCAGGGAGGAAGATTCAGCGTGGAACATGTGCTAACTAGAGACAAACAGCCTGTTCCTGGGCATGGGCCACGTGCCTGGCAGCGGAGGGCGGGCAGAGCCTGTGCCAGGGCAGCAGGAGAAGCCTTGGTGTGTCTTACAATCCCTCCTGCTCACAGGTTGTGTTTTGTGCTTCCCAGGAATCGTCAGCAGCAGGCTCAGAGCTCTGAACATTAGCTGGTGCTTGGATGCTCTGCAGCTCTGTGGACCAGGGAGCCCTTAGGGTTTTTCACTCATTTTCGGGCAGACTGTTACTAGCTGCTCACAGGTTACAAAGCCAGTGTATTTTTAACACCATCATCTTCTGTGGCTGAACAGCATCTTGGTGTTTGCCCTGTGTAAGTCCTGATTCAGAGAGAGGAAACTGGCATCTGCAGAAGCAGAACACTCTGCATCTGTTTAAATTTAAAGTTGAAAGTGAATTTAAAGTTTTTGCTATGGCATCACAAAGCAGAAGCAGAAATGGAGTGACCACAACTGAGCACATTTATGTTGGTGTGGGACTCACAGCCAATATGAATATGAGGACAGAGATGAAATTCCTTGTAACCTGTCATCTGCTGGTTGCACTTGCTTGGCTGCTCTGAATCAAAGCAACCAGAGTGTGGTGGTGTGTGGTGGCGTGTGGTGTCCCTGGCTTGACCCCGGGGCTCTGCTCCACACCAGCCAGTTTGCCCTGGGCGAGTTCAGGGGGTCTGGGTGTTGCCAGCAGTGGGGGTGAGGAGCAGGGGTGATGCTCTGCTGTTGGCAGCACTGCAGTCACCTGCTGCTTTCCTCTCTGCTTCTGCAGCCCCGACTTCCGTCACTGGCATCCGCACGGATAAAGTGGAACAGAAGAGCATCTCCTTGTCGTGGCAGGAGCCAGGCTTCCCCGCTGCCAACGTCACAGAGTATGAGGTCAAGTACTACGAGAAGGTAGGTTCTGGGGATTGGCCCCAGCCCCTGGTTCTGCCCCAGCCCTCCTGGGGTCACGCCCAGGTGCCACCTTCCCCATCCGGGTCTGTTCCTGGGGAGTGTGGTGTTGCTGGTGCCACTGCTTCTGGACACAGCCACTCACCACGTGAAGATTGAGTGGTGGGAAAGGGAGGTAGCACAAGGCTGTGGATGGTGCTGTGGTGAAGATTTTACTGGCACCTGAAAGAGAAGGGTCTCAAATGGGGGCTAATAAGGTCTTTTCATATCTGACGTTATGCAATCTGCTTGTGCCAGTTTAGGAAGCTTGGATTATTTGTAGTCTATGTTAAATGGTGGGATTTTTTCCCATCAGTGCAGCAAAATTTAATCCAGTCCTAATGTTGACTTCTCCCGGGGAGAAAGAGCAAAGCTAATAAATTTCTTCTTCTTTCTTTTTTTTTTTTTCTTTTTTTTTTTTTCTGGATGTGTTGGATGGCTCTTTTCAAGGACATTAGAAATGTGAGGATTGGGTGCTTGCCATTAACCAGCTAGACAGGGACTGATAAACAATACCAGGTGTTTGAATTTGTGATGAGGTGACACCTATATTCATAGCCTGCTCTCTGGGAAAGAGTTGGACCTTGTGGTCTCCGCAGTTTTAGGATGCAGTGCCACCAAACCCCTGACTTCAGTGAGCTGTGAGTGGTCTTCCACACGGGATGGGGCACAAGCAAACATTTCTGTGACAGTCAATTTTAAAAATAGCTGTTATTTGACAGGTGTGGTGGCTTGAGAATTTTAGAAGACGTACCGTTGGGCAGAGAGCAGGGACAATGCTGTAAATCAAAATAAATGCAGTTTATGACACAGTTCTGCAAATTACCTTATCTGCGTGTGCTCAGGCTCGTTATGAAACTGATTACACGTCAAGAAAACTGTGCAGGTGACATGTTGGCGTTCTGTATTTGGAAACAAGCTACCTTGAAGCTGATTCATATTAATGTGATTTTCAGCATCTGATAGATTTGAAAGGAGGATTCTGTGGGTGAGGGCGAATGCTGAAGCCTGAGACAGTAATTCCTGTGCAAATGGGCTGCAGCAACAAGATACTCAGGGCTCGTGAAATGAGGAAGCGTCCTGCTTGAGTAGGAAATTCTGACTATGGTTTAGCAATTACTCACTGAAATGAGGCTCTTGATGCTGACACAAAAATCAACTTAGTTCCTAATCTTTGCTTTTAAAGCTGTACTTTCACTATGGAGATTTAAGGGGAAAAGCACATCAAATGGAAAATACATTTGACAGCGATGTCCCTGTCCCTGGGAGCCATGTGGGGAATGGCCCCTGCCTGCGCTGTCCGCTGTCCCCTTGCCAACGTGGAGGGACCTGCAGGTTGCTGGGCAAGAGAATGAAATCCCAGAGACTGGGACTGTTGGCAGACCCACCTGCCACCTTTGCTCATTCAGCGTGTGCTACTACACACGTATTTACAGCAGGGGAGGGGGAAGGGGCCAGACGGTGCCAGCAGCTGAGCCCTGGCACAGGGGCAGGCGGGAGGAAAGGAGCTGTGCAGGGTGGCACAGCAGCTCCCTACCACCCCACCCTCCGCCTGTCTTCACAGCACATCATCTGGCTCCAGCTGGCAGTTCACGTGGCCTTTCCATGGAATTTCTATTAATGACACATCTAGCAAATGTATTCTCTCTGGTGAAGGGTTTCTGTTTGTAGATGGGCTGTCCTGGTGGGACCCAGAGGCGAGGATACGGCCGCGCTGAGCCCGCTCCGTGGCGCAGCTGCCAGGCCAGCTAGATCTTGAATATCTCATTATTTCACAGGATCAGAGAGATCAAAGTTACTCGACTGTGAAAACCACATCAACGGCCGTGACGGTCAATAACCTGAAGCCAGGCACCCTCTATATTTTCCAAATCCGGACATCTTCCTCGTCAGACTACGGGACCTACAGCCCCAGTATTGAAGTGGAGACGCTGGCAGAGCGTGAGTGTTCCAAGCTCTTCTCCTACCCACCTGCACACCTGAGGCTCTCTGGGCTGAGCTGTGGGGATGCTGTTTCTTCTGCCCCACATGCTCTTGGTTTTGTGGAGCACCATCTGTTTCTCTGGTTCTGCCTCCCTAAGTCTAAGATTGGATGCTTCCCAGATCTTGCTTTTAATTGCATTTTCCTGTTTGATTTTGACAAGGTTGCTACTGCTGGTCAGCTTGTCCTGGAGGTGTCTGTCCTCACTCGTCTTATGCAGACTCTGTGAGAGCAACCAGTGTCTGACTCCTTTCTGCTGCAGAAGCTGGGGACAGAGTCTCTGCTCTTTGATTGGGATTGCCCAAGAAAGTGCTTGCCAGAGCAGCTGGGGGGTGATCCACCTTGGCATGATGTTGGTGCTGGAACAGATTGCACCAGGTTGCTTCTGTGGGCCCACCAGACACTGGAGTGAGTGTTGGTCCCTACTGAGGGCAGAATCCTGTTGGATCTGCAGAGCTGTGCAGCCCACAGTGGTGCTGCAGAACCCATGGCCATCTACTTGGGTTGCAGCAGAGGAGACAAGGGCAGCCTGGAGATCCAGCTGGCTGTGGATGTGTGCCTGAGACAGGAGATAACTGCTCACCCCACTGCTGTCCTGGCTCAGGAGGCAGTTGGCTTGTGAGCTGCTTGGCTGAGTAAAGTCATCCAGCACTGGTGTAGCTTGCTGGGGCTTTTCCCTCTCACAGTTTCCATTCATAACTATAGCCCAGAAGCATCTCATTTCACTGGCTAAAAGAGGGCTTGGAGAGATGGTCGGGCTTCAGTTAATGACCCACCCTGGCTGGAAATGAAAGCCCTGTGATGGCTGGCTCAGTACAGCTCTCACAGATTGTGTTTAACAGGGCTTTAAATTGCATCCATTTGCCACACAGAAGACATTTTCAGAATGAATTGAAGCCAATAAAAATTTTATATAGAATGTAGCTTTCTAATACCCCTGTTTGCAAAAGCAGGAAGGGAAGGGATTAATGTGATGAAGGAAAACTATTTGTAAGCCATAAATTTTAATATGTCCTGCTGATAAATAGGAACCGTTCCTTAGTGCTGGGGTTCTCCACCCACCCCTGCAATGCTGCCCTGCACCAGCTTGAGCTTTTAAACCTGAACCAGAATGTGAATTGCTGTGAGGATGGTGAAGAGCAGTCTGGTGCTACAGGTGAATTGTCACGCAGCCTTGCAGGGGGACCAGGCCAGGTGGGACCTGCCCTAGCGCTTGTTGCCACCTGCTCTGCTTCCTCCCTTCAGTGACAGTGGCCTCCAGCGAGCAGAACCCCATCCTCATCATTGTGGTGGTGGCTGTCGCCGTGCTGACGGTGCTGGTGTCCGTAGTGATTGGTGTGATGGTCTGGAGGAGGTGAGTGGAGCAGGGCTGAGGGGCTCTGGGCTGGGGCAGGGGTTGGGAACTGAGGCGAAGCCTTGCAGCTGGGGCAGTGCTGGAGCTCAGCCTGGCAGCTGGTTTGAGCTGCTGCTGGCTCCTCATGCTGTGGAGCTGGGCTCTGTTCCTCAGCACTACAACTTGAGGCTTTTCCATCCAGCAAGAGGCTGCTGCCCAGGTAATGGTGTGCATCTTCATTCTTGTTGCAGGCAGTGTGGGTACAGCAAAGCCAGCCAGGACGGGGATGAGGAGCTGTACTTCCACTGTAAGTGAAGCCAGGCCACCATGGCCGGTACGACTGCGTGGGGATCCCTGTAGTTATTGCTATTAATAGCCCAGATCCTGACAAATCAGCCCCGAGTCCTTGCTTCTGAAGTGTTGTCATCCTGCATGATCCTGCAGCGGGGGCTCAGCACGAGGGGGCTCTCTGGGGACAGCAGCTTGACAGCTTCATAAGCCAGTGTCCGTCCTTCCCACACACAGGTCAATGCTGTGCTGCAGGAAACAGGGATGCGTTCAGCTTTCCATGGGGCCTATGAAATATTCTGTCAGCTTTTCACAAACAGCTACAGGAGAATACAGCTTTGTTTTCTGGGGCTACTTTTGATTATTGAGCAGCAATAATTTTACAGACAACAGTTGTCAAAGGAAATTCAGATGTCACGACTGATGAGTTTATTTGATTCCCGGCATATGCCCGTGAAGCACGCACATGCTTCTCTGCTCCCTGAAGCATTTCAGAAGCAGCAGAGCCTGCGTGCTCCTGGGATGTGGCTTGGCTGTTTCACCTGCCCTTGAAGGGCCCCTTGTTGCCCTCAGGACTTTGCTGAAGGTTTTTTGTGCAGGGTGAGGGCACTGCAGCAGGCACCTGGGCTTGGGAAGGCGAATGGAGCTGAGGTGGAAGGGAAGCCTTGCATGGTGTGACACCTTCCTAGAGCAATCTGGCTTTGCTTTTCCCCATGTGCTGGTCATGGATGAGCCAAGTAGCTTGTGCAAAACTTGTCCTCCTTCTTGCCTTGCCCAGGGAGAGGAGGGGCTATGGCAGTGCTCTAGCAGGGGCCTTATGAGAGGCAGAGCTGATGTGCTTTCTTATGTGCCCTTTCTGCCTTTCCTGCAGTCAAAATCCCAACCAGGAGGACATACATCGACCCTGACACCTGTGAAGACCCTATGCAGGCCGTGCACCTCTTTGCCAAAGAGCTGGATAATGCTAGTATTAAAATTGAGAGGATCATCGGGACAGGCAAGTTCCTCCCTGGCGGTGCTGCCACATCACTGCCAGGGTCCTGCTCGAGCCGTGGTACCATGGGCACGTGCCAGCTCTCCTGCCACTGCCCGCAGGCTCCAGCATCTCTGCTGCTGAGCATCTCATTGTCATCATCTGCCCTTGCCCTTGCTCTTGTCTCAGGGGGTACCTGCAGAGGGGAGGTGGGAGTAGGGCTGGTCAGGATCTCGTTCAGCATCTGGATTTTGCATTCCCCCTGTTTTTTCTGAGGCACTAAGTACAGCTGAGTGAGGCACGGGCCAGAAAGCATCAGCAATTATCTGCATCTGGGCAGCTTGACAGCAGCATCCAAACTATTTATAAATATGTGAACTTAATGATTTATTGATTTTCATCAACTTCACTGCCTAAAACTTAAAAGCAAATTAAAATCCCCTCACTGGGCCCTAGAGCCTCAATCGCTAATGTGTGCCAGAACATGGGAAACACGATTATTCTTTGTCGCTTCTTTTCCTAAAGATAAATTCAGCTGCAGAAATAGAAGAGATGGAGGAAGGGAAGAGGGAAGGGTTTGCCCACCAGCTTAAAGAACATGTTGAAGGGAAAAGGACACTGGGGAGAAGAGGAACTTGTCTTTGTAGCTGCTGGGTGGAGCATCTGAGGCTAATCCCACATACCTTTGAGAAGCAAATTGTAAAATTAAGAAAAAATAGAAATATATGTAAATGTAAGGAATTTGGGAGGGCATTTGTCTTACTGCTGACCTAACTAGCACCTGACTTTCAAATCAGTAAAGCTTTTCTTAGCTACATGTTTTTTGGTGTATAGCCAGTATTGGCCTTTTTTTGTAGTGAATTTGGTAGTTCCTGCTGTGAAGAGCATGGCTGCACGGAGCCCTGCCCTGCTCTGTGCCAGGGGCAGAGGCTGCCAGGGCCAAGCTGGGAAGCAGAACAGGTCAGGCCCTGGGAGCATGAACTCAGTGGCTGGGAGTTTATCTTCATAGCAAAAAGCACAACAGACACTTGAGCAGCACATGAAGACAATGGCTTAGAGGTGTGGGAAGAAGAAGAAATTCCATTGCGCTATCACGTGTTCTTGGTGCCACATGCCGATGCTAAACTTGTGTGCAGGGCTGTGTGTTCTGCAGAGGTGGGTGAAGGTGATAAAACAGACTCTGTGGGGGAGACCTGCAGCAACACAGGGCTCCACGTGCCTGAGTTCATGGACTGGCAAACGCTCTGAGCGAGGGGAAGATCTTGTTCTGCACAGCAAGACACGTCACTGCCCTTCGTGGTCCCAGAGCAAACAGCCCTGGAGGGGAGCGGCGAGGGGCGTCCTGCTGCTGTCTAACTCCTCTCTGTGTGCAGGGGAGTTTGGAGAGATCTGCCAGGGCTGCCTGAAGCTGCCCAGCAAGCGTGAGCTGCCGGTGGCCATCCAGACCCTGCGGGCAGGGTGCTCGGAGAAGCAGCAGCGCTCATTCCTGGCCGAGGCGAGCACCATGGGCCAGTTCGACCACACCAACGTCATCCGCCTGGAGGGGGTCATCACCAGAGGTGAGGGGGGTCCTGGGCTAAGGCCACGTGCAGTGGAGGGAGACTCCTCTGCAGGCCTGAGCTGTTGCTTTGGAGCGATGGCCTGGTGCTGAAGGAGCAATGCTGTTGCTCTCTGGGAATTAGGTGTTTCTTTATGTATTAGCTATTTTTGCATTCTGATGATTAACAAAATGCTTACAGCCAGGCTAATAAATCCAGGTAGTGGGACTAGCTTAGCAACAAAACTGTGCACTCTTAATAAAAGCAAATTGAAGTGAGGTTGTGTCAGTAAAACAGATGACTGTGCTCCCGGCTCTCGTGGGAGCGTGTGCGCCGCACTGCTCTGCGGATGCTCTGGTGAAATGGATGTTCATGTAAATCCAAAGATACCTGAGCACGTGTGCTGGCTTTAACGAGCCTTTTTGTTAGGTAAGGAAGTATTTGTGTCCTGAGTGTTGGGCTGAGCTGGTGGTTTGTGCTTTTGCTGGATAGTGTTGTCCTTTGTGAAATAGTTCAGTGTCCTACTATAAGAAGCATCTGTGCTTTGGGACAGTGGTTTACCAGCTGGAAATCACAGGGAACCCTCAGACCTGTGACGTATTGCAAAGACTGAGCTAAAGTCCCTCTCTGCCTTAGTAGCCAGGCAGCACAGGCTAACCACGCTGGAGTTAGCACCGGATTCCTGACATCTGCAGTGTGGGAGCTGCCAGGGCCGTGGGCTGAACTCACTCTGTGCTCCTTGTCTGTCCATGCAGGGAGCACCCTGATGATAGTGATGGAGTACATGGGGAATGGAGTGCTGGACTCTTTCCTCAGGGTGAGTGCTGGGAGCCAGTGGTAACTCCTGGGGTCTGCCACCCACTTGGGTTCTGCTGGCAGTGCCCCCTTGAACTGGGCATTACCTCTGGCTTTTCCTCCATTTTTTTACAGAAACATGAGGGACAGTTCACGGCCACCCAGCTCGTTTCCATGTTGCAGGGAATTGCCTCTGGCATGAAGTACCTGGCGGAGATGGGTTATGTACATAAAAGCCTTGCTGCCCACAAAGTCCTTGTGAACAGCAGCCTGGCATGCAAAATAACTGGTTTCAGACGGCCACAAGAAGATAAAATGGAGACCATCTTCTCCACCATGGTAAGCTGCATTTACAGATTCTGTTTTCAACATTCCCCAAAAGCAAAATGCTGCCAGAACAGTTACAAAACCTCTGTGGAGGTGGCTGTCCCTGGGTGCAGCACATGGCCAAGCCCAGGGGCACTTGGACTGGGGCTGGCAGCACTGGTGAGGTTTGCAACCTGCTCTGAATGCCCAGTAAGGGTCAGATCCAGAACCAGGCAGCTTCCACTGGTGGAGTTAATAAGACATACAGCAATACTGCTCCAGAACCAGTATTTTTCCTAGACTCCCTTTTCCCTCCTCATGTATGAATGCAGGCTCTGCATTTTCACAGCTTCTTTCTCACCTAGAAATCCAATGCCCAGTAGCCGCCCGGCACTGCTCCTCTGACCACAGTCCTCCCAAATGTCTCTGGGGACTGGCAGGGAGGCCTCGGGGGGCTGGAGGCAGTTCTGGCAGCCTCAGGGTTCCTTATGTCTGTTTTATCACTTGTAATGAAATTCGTGGTTTTCAATTAAGAATTTAAGTCCTGCTTGATTGGCACTCTTGCCTTGTCAGCTCTGCTCGCCAGTGAGTCTCCCCAGTGCCTGCGTGTGCTTCGAGACTGCTGAGAGCCCTTGGACATGCAGCTGGGGGTTGCCCTGCGCCCCATGGGTCCCCCGTGGCATCACAGCCCCTCACTGAAGCCATCTCTCCCTCCCTGCTGCTTTCACACCCTGCTCTGGCCCATCTACTGGAGGATGCATCAATGGGTGTTTAACTGCAGAGCAACATGACGTTATGCTGCAGCTGCCCAGTATCAGCTGGGGCTGTTGGTGCATCACATTAACCAGGCATTAATATTTTAAAGAGCATTGATTTCTCAGTCAAATGACCACTTACTGTTTGCAGGGAGCATCGGGCAGTGCCAAGGAGGCAGCAGCAGCTGTGTTCAGGATGCAGAGACCCAGTGCTGGTGTCCCAGTGCAGGGTGTGGGTGTCTTAGGGAGAAGAGCCTGTTTTGCAGGGTTTGGCTCATGCTCTGCTGGGAGCTGCAGTGTTTGCCAGCTCTGAGCAGACAGGCGGCACATGGAGTCCTGGAAAACTTTCATCTGTTCTCCCCAGCTACAGGGATCTCCGTGTGCTCTTCAGGGAGAGCCCCCCCCATCCCAGAGTCCCTGCAAAACACAACCCCCTGTCTGGACATGGCGAGTGTCACCTGCAGGCTGTAGCCCAGCTGTGGCTGTCGTGCTGCAGAGCTCCCCAGCAATGCTGTCCTGGAGCTGGCACGATGCCGGGTACGGAGCAGCCCGCTGAGTGAGGGGATGGAGAGCCCAGCAGGAGCACTGGCTTCTCCCAGCACGGTGCAGCGGGGCTCTGGCTTTGCAGTCAAGGTCTTGTTGCTTTTAATTGCAATTAGCTGTGGTGTCTGTCACCTGCTTCCCCCAGTGCATCCAGTGGGCTCTGCAGATGCCAAGATGGGGGTTGTTAATTACAGGAGAGCAAGCCAGGGTGGAGGGACTCTGTTTGTGCAGCTCTGAAATGGTTTTCATTAAATATTAATGTATGAAATGCCATCAGCTCTTCCCAGAGACTTTCTCCTCTCCTGTTAATATTTCAAGACTCACTCCCCCATGTAGCTTAAGGTTGCATGGCCATTTTAAAACAAATTGAGGCAAAAGTTTTCTCTTAGTAAACCTGCACGTGGCATGTGGGCTTGTTCAGTGTCTGCCCTGTGATGGCACAAAAGGCTGCCCAGGAGTCACATGCATTGTCTGCGTCCTGCTTTGTGAGCACAACATTGCTCCTCTTCTGCCCATCCAGCGTGGGAAGAGCCTGGTGCTGTGGTCAGCCCCTGAAGCCATCCAGTATCACCACTTCAGTCCAGCCAGCGACGTGTGGAGCTTTGGCATTGTCATGTGGGAAGTGATGTCCTACGGCGAGAGACCCTACTGGGACATGTCCAACCAGGATGTGAGTGCCCAGCACCACGTGGTAGTTGGTGATATTGCTGTCTCTGGTGTGTGGGTGGCTCTGTGGTGGACAGAGGAGCTGTGGCCGCTCCCCAGGCAGGGTGTACAGGGGAGGTTTGCCTTTGATCTGCATCGTAGTGCCTGACCCTGTCCCCCTGCCTCCTCTGCCACTGCAGGTGATGAAGGCTGTGGAGGACGGGTTCCGTCTGCCTGCCCCGTTGAACTGCCAGCCACCCCTCCACCAGCTCATGCTCGACTGTTGGCAGAAGGACCGCAGCCAGAGACCCAAGTTCTCTCACATCTACAACATCCTGAGCAAGATGGTGCAAAGCCCAGAGCCCCCAGAGTGCCCCAGCTCCACGTGCACCAGGTGATAGTCCTCTTGCTGTTCTGTTTTTCTGCCAGTTCCACCTTGGGTGGGTCATGCCCTGACCCCCCCTCACCACCTGCTCTGTTGGCAGGTCCCACAGCACGTCCATCCCCCTCACCGAGCGTACCTTCTCAGCCTTCCCCTCGTTCAGCTCCGTGGGCGAGTGGCTGGAAGCAATAGAGATGAGCAGGTACAAAGACAACTTCACTGCTGCGGGCTACTGCTACCTGGAATCAGTGGCCAGGATGACAGCCCAGTAAGTGTACTGGTTTCCTGACTATATGACCTTGTGTCACTGGGTGCAATGTGAGCGGGCTCTGTTTTCAGTGACAGATGTCACTGAACAGAGGATGGATCTTCCAAAGCAGACTGTGAGAGTTTTTTGGTGTGGGATGGGCTGTGTGTGTTGTGCATCTCAGTTCCTGGCTTTTGAAGCTGAGATTTAAACCTGGAGTTTGTGACTTTAACCTCTGATTTCTGACAGGAGTCGCGTTCCCTGTCAGCATCAAGCTGGGTGTGATGTTCTGACAACCTGTTGTGCTGGCAGCACAGGGCAGCAGAGCCTGGAGCCATCTCATGCCTGGTGTGCTGCCAGCTCCTGTCACCTCTGGGTGCCCTGCCAGGGTCCGTGTTGCTTTGGTTGGGACAGCAGGTTGGGGGTTTCTTCCTCTGGCAGGTCCACTGCTGATAGTCTGAACCCTGTGCTGCCCTTATGTTTTGTGGCTGATGTGGCTCTTGTTCTGCAGAGATGTCCTCAGCCTGGGGATCACGCTGGCTGAACACCAGAAGACCATCCTGAGCGGGATCCAGACTCTGCGGGCCCAGGTGATCCAAATGCATGGGCGAGGTGTGCAGGTGTGACCCAGCCTCTGACCTGGCTCCCGGGGAGGAGACAGCCAGCCAGCCCCAGCCCAGAGCGGTCCCTGAAGCCTCGAGGTCTCAGGTGGGATGTAGGAATCACTGGGCTGCTGCCAAACAAGTCATTCCACGTGGCAAGAGAGCAGGGCTACCTGTCCCCCGTGGGGGACACATGAGGATTCCTGGACACGAGTGGTGTGCCTGGGTGGCTGTGGCTCTCCCTAGCACTGTTCTGTAAGATGAGTCAAACTGTAATGATGCCATTTCGTGTGGTAATTAGATTAACAGGGTGGATGGACATTCATGCACTGTCTCAATCCAGAGCTGACAGCATTTTCCTATTTAGCATCCTACTGGTGAGATCCATGGGTATTTTTATACAAGCTGACATGTTCTAGCAACCCCACAAGGAACTTTTATTGCTTTTATTTTTAGAGACTGGAGCACAGCTCACACCCAGCACCCAACTTCTGGAAGGTGACTTTCCCCATCTGCTATGCTGAAGGAAATTCTTTCCCAGCCGCATCCCTTCCTCTCCAAGTTACTGAGTCTTGACACCACAGTTGGTGAACAAAACCAAATATTCTCCACTAAAATGCAGAGCAAATGGTGCTGAATGTTTCTAAGGCTCTTTTGACAAGACAATTTCAGGGGAAGAAATTAAAAGCTTTGAAGAGAGCCACAGCCAAGAGAGGGCAAGCAATGGAGCCCTTGGGCTGTCCTGCTGATGCTGTCAGACGTCACTGCCTTGTGTGCAGGTCCTGGTGCCTCGTTTTACTGCACAGTCCATCAGTGAGGTGGAACTTAGACCACAGCAACAGGCAGCACTCTGCTGCCCACAGACAGGCTGAGCCTGCAGGCAGAGACCTGCTGCCTGTGCAGGAGTGATGCTGAAGCATCTGCTGCTACTTCAACCTCCCTTCCCTGCTTTTTCCCTGCAGTTTTGCAGGCAGTGTCCTGTATCTTGCCTTCTCTGGCCGCAGGGGCAGCTGTGGTGGCTCGGAGTGTGGTCCCCACATTTCTGTGTGCCCATGACTGAGCTGACCAATGTTGGCTGAGCTGGAACATCTGCCTCAGCCCTCCACTGCTGGGCAGAGGTCTGTGCCAGTGCATCCTGCAGCACCCACAGCCTCTGCAGCAGGGTGCACCCCGTGTCTGGGTGTTTGAGCTGGGGCTGTACTAAAGGGACTGCACCCCAGTTCAGGGTGCTGGGGCAGAAATGACCATTGCATCCATGGGATCCAGAGGTCCTGCTGTGCAATCCAGGTGAACCAGGGCATGAGAGCACTTTATTTTGTTGCAGAGGGAGCATAGTGCTGCCTGCCTTATGTGCTGGCAGTTCCCACCAACACAGGCCTGATCCCTGATGGAAGGCATAAATAGCACCTGCTTAATAATACAAGTTTCCTTAAAGTTAGTTAATTAAATGGGTCGTTGCAGCTTGTACAGAATTGTGTAGGCCTTTTATTATCATCTGTAGGTATTGTAAATGAATTATTAATGATGAAAGGCAAAGATTTACAAAGGGAATGAATGAGGGAGATGTTCACACTGTGTCTGGAAGTCTGAGTCAGACTCTCCTGTTCACCTGCTTTGAGAGGATGGGGCTCTAAATGATGATTGAGCACAGGGCCCTACACTCTCATGGGGCTGGCATGGCACCTGCCCTGCTCAACCATCTTCCTTCCCTCTGCTTGTGTGGTCGTGGGTGCTGGTGGATGTCCTGGGCCCACTGATCTTTGCAGAGCATGTCACTCTGGGGATCCAGCTGCTTCTTAGTGAAGCCTCAGTCACGGTGGTTCCCTTTTCACTGGTCCTCAGGCTGTTCTGGCTCTGATGGGTCCAATTCTCAAGACTAACAATCCACTTTTTTCATGTGTTTTAGCTTGACTGTGTCTAGGTGCCACATGCTGTTGGTTTATCAGTTTTCTACCCACGTTCCCAGGCAGTGCTGTGGTGAGCACCATGCACTCTTCCACCCTTCCCACAGGCTGGTGGGGCCAAGGGCAGGTTCTACCACGCAGGGTGTGAGCTCCTGGGAGTGAACATGAAGGGGGGTGTGAGATGGCACAGACACGTGTGGGACCCAGAGCTCCTGTTGTCTATGGGGCTGCGCTGGCAGTGGGCAAGTGCTGGGTGCTCCAGGGAGCTTGCTGCTCTCTGGGGTAAAAAAGCTCTCTCCTTCCTGCCCCCTCTGCTGTTTAAACAGCATTCCCCAGTGTCACCTGGTTAATTTAATGGAAATCATTTGCCTTTAAGTTTGGCCCTTACCTGGTCTTGTTGGTCACTTGCCATCCTGCTGGTCCATACCCAGAAGAGTGATAAGGATGAACTGAGACCTTCATTTGATAGAAATCCCGGATCCAGAGGATCAAGTGCAATTTGTATGTTCTTTATGTTTACATTTTATCTATAGAGAAAATATAGTTCTCTAGGCAGGGAGTTGAACCAACTTGATTCCAGATCCCCTCCTCCATCTCCCTGCTCTTGCCCTGCCCGCTGGGATTTCCACCAGCCTCCTGTGTCAGGGTAGAGGGAGCTGTGCTGGGAGGTCTCTGCCGAGGGGCTGGTTCCAGACTGGTGCAGTGGCTTTCAGGGAGGGCTGGGGAAATCCAGGGCTTGGTGACCAGCTAGAGAGCTTCAGAGTCTGTGAAATGGACCTGGCCGTGACCAGGCAGCCACGTGTTCCTCTTGTAGCCCCCAGAGCAGACCCTGTGTCCAAAGTTAGGATGTGAGGAGGTGCCAGCCCTGGGTGCTGCCCACAGCTGCTCTCAGAGCTGCTGGGATCAGCTCAGTCCCTCTGAATGTTGCCTGCCTGGAGCTCAGCTTTTCTAGAGTGATGCAAGTTCCTCCTGGGCTGCTGTGCCTGGTGGTCCCTTGGGAAGGTGCTGTGTGGGCAGGGGTCACACAGGTACTGAGCTCTGCATGGGGCTGGCAGCTCCAGTGCCCTTTGCTGGTGTAGTTGTATGATGCTGGCTCTGTCCTAGAACACTCCTAGTGAAAATGAGACCATCTTTCAATCATTTCTTTAGTGTTTCCCCCACTGAATTAGGCTCCCATGCTGCATTCTCTAGCACAGTCAGAATGGAAGGTGTCATTTCTTTGAGTCTCTATCTAATCCCAGAAGAAATTCAGTGTTTAATTACTTTGCTGAGTTACTCTGCTGAGGGACTCAAATGTGCTGTTTCTTTTAGACAGTGTGGTTCTGGGGATGGGACTGTGCTGTAACTCCCCAGAAACAAGAGCTATTAGTTTTCCTGGTCTCTCCTCAAAGAAAGAAAAGAAAAAGCCCATCCTGGAACTTAGCTTTCTAGCCTAGTGTGTTGCAACAATAAACACTTGTAATTGAGCTCCTCATCAACCCTGAAGATAATAAAATGAGCAAATTAAGCTATAGATTGTTGTTATGATTTAAAATTAACTTACATCCTCTCAGCACCTCTCTTTGGGGAAGCATTCAATGCCTTCTAATTAAATTAATTAGCAACACTGTTTTGAAGCTGCTCGACCAAGGGAAATGCCTCAAACTGATTTCAGTCTGTGCCCATCCAGGCTCTGACACATGCAAGGCTCCTTCCCCTGAGCATCCTCATCTCCAGTCCTGAATCTCCCCATCTGTGTCATGTCTTATTTTCCACGAGGCTGGGAGGGTAGATCCTGACCCTATAGCTGGTCTGGGTGCTGCGTCCTGTGCAGCACCTGCAGGATCAGACCCCGTGGGGCTGTAGGGGTGCAGAGTGAGCAGGGACAAGGGAGATGTGTCTCCCCTCCCCAGGGATGGACAGAGGTCTGAGGCTGTGTGGGAGCAGGAAGGATGTGCTGGAGCTGAGCTGAGGAGGCTCCAGCCCCAGCCCAGCGAGGAGCTGCTCAGTGGGGGCAGGACCAGCAGCTTCACCAGCACCAGGGTCCTGCCACACCCCCCTCGTGTGAAACCTGAACTGGAATCAAGTTGGTTCATCTCCAGATGCTTTTTGATATTCATTAGCCACCTGTTATATACTGTAAATACATACTTGAGAAGTCAATATATATTTTTATAAGCTTGAAACAAATGTAATATAATCCTGTAAAGGACACTGTGTACATCTCATGTTTGAATTATAGTCAGACATCTCCAGGGAATCACAGTTGGTTTGGAATAATTAATAGTAATAATAATAATAATTATAAATGGTAATAAAGATCTATTGACATTTTTGTTAATTTTGTATTTATTGAACTATGAAGATTGCAATAATGAGATACCTAAATACCTGAGTAAAAACAACCACTAATTCTGCCTTGGCTTGTCTGTGTGAATCATTTCAGGTGTTCTGATGAGAAGTGTCACCTCATCAAGGGTAGCAGTGTCAGGTAAGGAACAGATTTAGTAGCAGCAAGGTGGGAAGTGGTGCAGCTTCATTAAATCACAGCTGTGGTAAGACAGGCACCTTTGCTCCTGCTGCAGAGGTGCACCTCGGGATGGTGCTTTCCTGCTGTTGACACTTTGTGAGGGGGGAAAAACCCAATGACTTGTCTAGCACAGCCTGTGTGTTTCTGGGGCCAGCAAGGTCCAGTTGGGTTGTTGGGCCTGCTGCTGCTGGGGCAGGCAGGAGTCACTCCTGTCCCCCCAAGGCTCAGGCCATGCAGCACACGGGCAATTTTCCCCCGTTTTTCATCCACGTTGCTGTGTAAGCGTGGGGATGCTGCTGAGCAGAGGGAAGCTGCTGCAGAGTTTCCATGCTCAAGGCATGTAATTAATTGTTTAACTGAGGAAACACAAGCAGGGTATGGCCAGCATGTAAAATGCAAACACTGCACAAACAAGAATATTTAGGAATAATTCAATGCAACTCTCACTAGTTCACATTTCGTCTCTTTTTCTTCGGCTGCTTAATGCCAAAGACCATGCACAAAAGCCTGTTCCCGTAGGCTGACAACAGTGACAGCTGCTGGGAAAAAGGAACTGAATGGGTGCTTAAAATGGGTGAAGTCTATTTGCCTTCTGTCGATCAATTAATTCAGCCAGTCTTCAGCAGGAGCTTGGCCAGGGCTGTATTGGCTCTATAAAGAAATAATCAGAGCTCTGAAGCAGGACTGTGAATAGTGGTTTCCAACTCACAGCCAAGCAGATGTATTTTTTTGCCCATTTTTCTGAACTCTTGCCTTCTGTGGTCCATGGGTGATGGTTTTGCTTCCCTTCTGTGACTTTCCTGCCGTGATCTTGGCAGGGGACTGTGGGACACCTCCCCACCTGGCTGGAGACCCCCATGCTGCTGAGGGGCTTGTTAGGCAGCAGCTCCAGGTCTCCTCCCAGACCTAAGCCATGGTCCTGGCTTTTAGACTCCAGAGCCCTTCTCCTGCCTGCCCTGGCAGGTTGGAGCTCATCTCACTTGGTGCCGTGTGTGAAGAATGAAACAAAATTAAAATAAGGAAGGTAATTGCCCAGAAATGAGTCGTTACACACCTGTATAATTAGCTGGCATTAATTAATGGCACGAAAGGGGCTCCTTCTGCTCTGCACTCAGGGAGCAGGAGGGTTTCTTGGCTGTCCCAGCGTGGGTTACACTTGATCTATTCCCTGCATTGCTCACCATGGAGGCAGATTTTCTGGCTTTCTGGGTCAAGCTACTGCACTGACAAGTGTCAGTGTTTCCCTGACCTGTTTGAGCTGGAATCTTTGTCTTTATCACTGAGTCCTTGCAGTTTTACAACTGCCCTGTTGCGGTGATGGATTGCAGGGCTGACACGAAAGCTGCTGCTCCTTCTTCCCCCACTCTCTCTCTGCTGATGCAGCTGACCAGACTGTGAATATTTTCTGCACGATGGACCAGAGAAAACCTCTCTCCATCTAATTCCGCTTCCCTGATCTGGAGATTTGAGGGGGAAATTGCAGCCTGGTCTGCAACTGTGTATGTGTCTTGTATATCCAGCAGTGAACTTAGCAGTTTCTGCCATGTGCAGTGTCTTTGAGGAAGAAAACAAGCTCTGGAAAATGACTGGAAAATCATAGCAAACAGCATAGCTCTCAGCCTGCACAGCCAGACCACGGCTGAGTGGTGACACCGTCAGCTCCTGCACCCCAGAGACCTGCCCAGTGCCAGCCCTGCCCCCCCGCTGGAGAGCACGCTGCGATGCGGGACGTGCTCCCCGGTGACAAAGGAGGGATCAATAAGCTCTTACCGCTGAGACACAGCAAAACGCGAGATGCAGCAGGGATCAGTCAGGGAAGGGCTCAGCTCTTGGCAGGTGCTGCCTCATACAGGGGGATTTTTTAAATAAAACATTTATTGGGTGGTGCTGGTGAGAGCAGCCGGCTGCAGGGCCGACAGGTTGAGTCTCGGGGAGAGCAAAGGCAGAGCCAAATCTCCTCCTCTTACCTCGCTCAGTGTCCTCAGACACAAAGTCCATCACCTTCCCCTTCCTCTTTTGGACATTTACTGCCGAGAGGCTGCGTGGCCCCATCTCTGCTCTAATGGCTCGTAGGCTGGGACGAGCCACTGCTCCCCTGACAGTGGCGTGGTGGGTTCAGACAAGCCCAGCCTCGCTGTGTCCCCTCCTCACGCTGCGAGCAGGCGGGCAGGAGGAGAGCGATGCCCAGGGAATGTTAAAGAGAGCCTAGCTCTGGAGAAAGAGCAACGTTTAAATATGAACAACTGCTAATTATCAGGAAGAGCCAGTGGCATCTATCATCATAATCAGTGATCTGTCAGTTCAAGTGTCACTGCGATGGATGCATCATTCCCCCCGGCATTAATCTCCCACTGTCTGGGTGCGTGAGAAGAGCTCTACTCTCTGGCTTTCCTGGAGGGGGGTCCCCGTGTTGCCCCCCGGCTGGGTGTGGGCAGCAGAGCTGTCCAGCCCTGCCCCTGGGCACACTGGCAGGCACAGGGGTACCAGTCCTGGGCACGTCTGGTGGGAGCAACCACGGAGCTCAGGCTGCACCTGCAGCAGATTGGGAACCAACCGAGCAGTGCCTGGGAAGAAGAAAGTGCTGGGGCTTGTGGCACGTCCAGGTCGAGGGGCCTCAGTCACGGCTGGGTGCTCGTCAGCATCACCAGTGGCCCCCACCCCCCGGCCAGGTGGTACCCTCACCTCGGCTGCCTTTGCCCTTACCTGACAATGGAGCCATCTGCCCAGGAGCAAGAGATGCCTGGAAGGCACAGGAGCCGTTTAATTACACAATTATAAATGTCTTTGGCCTTTTTATCTTGCCGGGGCTGACGAGTACCTTCAGCATCAGACAAAGGGACGCTGTTATCGCTCGGCACAGCGGCTGCCTTCTGGGCAGCAGCCACAGCTGAAGGGGCACAAACAAAAGCAGAGGAATAGCATCGAGTCAGCAGGTCCGGATCAGTCCCCGGGCTGCACGGCCACATCTCGGGGAGCCTGAGCTGGCCCCTTTCCTGACTAGCTTTACTTGCATTTCAACAACCTGCCACAGCCAGAGCCTTGACAGCAGGACCCTGAGGGCTGACAGGGGCTGTGCCCCTGCCACTACCTTCTTGGCTTTGTTTGCACGGTGCTTGGAAGCAAAACACACCTGTGATGGGACTGCTGGCTGGGACGTGTCCTTACCCTGCTACATGCTGCAGGCTGGTGGCAGGTCTCTGGGGGAGAACGGGAAGAGAAGAAGGACAGGTTTAAAAGGTTTCTGCTGCTTCAATTACAATGAAGAGCTCTTATAAGGTTTATTTTCCCCAGGCACCTGCCCCTTCAACTCTTGGTTTTTTGGGTGGCGTCTTAGCAATATAATTAATTAAATGGCAATTTTAGTGAGTCCTGGCTTATTAGCAGACCAGCTTTTCAGGAATTGGTTGTGCCTGGGGAAATGCTGCACAACTGTTCACAAAGCTCACTTCAAACGGGTACTTTTGAAGACAGCCAGAGCAGGTGAGCGGCCTTGGCACCTCTCAGGAGAAGCAGATGTCCTCGATGCTCGGCGCAGCAAAGCAGGATGAGTGACCAGCTGGCATCCTGAGCCCACACAGGGCACCGTGACTGCTGCCAGCACCAGCACCTCCTCTCCCCACCACGGCAGCCACGCTGGGAGGCTTCTGTGCCCAGTGGGGCTCCTTGAGCGACAAAAGCCAGCTGGAGTGATGCAGAGGATGCCTGTGTGGGTCTGTATCATACCTATAAAACTTTCATTAAATGAGAGAAACTCCACAAAGTGCTGGGAACTGGCAGCAGCCGAGAAAATGGATCCATTAGAGGTGCAGCCACGTCCAGCTCGGGGGTGCCACTGAGAGTGGCTCTTCATTGTCACACGTCACAAACGGGCGATGAAATATTTACCCACAGCTGAGTGTGATGCTGCCTGGTTGTCACTGCCATCCCCACGGCAATGCCACCACCCAGCAGTGGGGTTGGGGACATCTTCCTGCCTGCTCTGCCCCATGGGAACCCCAGCTTTTGGAGACCAGCTGTTTGCAGAGGGGCAGGGGCACCCCTGGGTGGGTCATGGGCTGGGGACCTCCTCTGGGTGCTGTGATGTGCCCCTCACGTCCCTGCAGCGTGTGGAGCGGGTCTTGCTCCGCACACAGTGCGAAAGCAGCACAGCTCACTGCTTTTCATAGTCACAAACACTCCATTAACCTGCACAGTATTTAAGTTCCATAATGGAGCTGGAATAAAGCAGCAGCAGCAGCTTATCCCCGCTGGAGCCCTCCATCATCTGTTACAAAGAGGCACTTTGAGGCATATTTGCAGATTTGGCTACAAACAGGGCAATCCAGGTTTTCCTTTCAAGCTCTTTAAGGATGCCTGTTGTTGCTCAGGCTCCCCCAGGGCAGTACTGGCTCTGCTAGGTGGGTGCTGTGGAGTGTCAGGCATGAGGGGGCAGTGAGCTCACCGTGGTTCCTGCAGGTGTTCATGCCCCACCACGTCAGAGTGCCACAGTGGCACTGGACAGCAGCACACAGACATTGGCCACCAGCCAGTCCCTTCTGCAACTCGTGGGCTGTGCCAAGTCCTCTCTCCATCCTGCCCAGGTGCCACCTCTGGATGAACCATGGGAATGTCGGTGTTTGGTCTGATCCCAAAGCTCCTGTCTTGGTGCAGCCTGGAAATCAAAAGCTCTTGGCCTGCTCCTCATGCTGTGCCCAGCCTCAGAGCAGTCACCCCTCTGACAGACAGATGGACGCTGTGGGGACACTGGTACCCAGAGCATCCTGGGCAGTGCGGGTGCTGGTGCCGCCCAGGGGCTGTGTGGCTGCAGTGCTGGGGGCTCTGGCAGCCTGTGGTGGGGCAATCTCTCCAGGAAGCCATAGGGGTGGCTCTCAGCCATGGGGGTTTTGTGCTGTTAAACACTTTAAAGTGAATTCTATTAAACGCCAGGGACAAAGAGATTAATATGGCAATGAAAATGCTTTTTGTGAGATTTAGGTGCTCTGGCTGATGGCAATTGGCGTGCTGGATAAATAGCGGTTTGTGACTGTAAATATCAGCTCCCAGAGTAAGTGTTATGTAAATTGCTAATGCTGAATACCTCTGGGGAAAACCAGGCCCAGGGACCCAGAATGCTTCCACTGTGGCTGTTTCTGGGAAAAGTTAAATTAAGTGAAGATATGATGCAGCTTTGCAGGAGAAGCAGAATTCGTTACAGATGTTCATGTGAGGAACAGCAACAGCTTCATTGCCTCACCACCATTTCATCACCATGACTCCTGAAGGAAATATTTTATCCTTGTATGTGGGGGGCAGCTGGTTGTGCTGAGCTGGGCAGAAAGACGTTGCAGTCAGCTTTGCAACAATTTCCTAATCATGATTAAGTGCATAGCAGGGTCTCCAGTGCCTGCAGCTGGGGCAGGTCCTGGTTTCCACTTAAATTATTTTATAAGGAAATTCTATTATGACTGTAACATTTGCCCAAAAAAGGATAAGAGTTTCCCTGAGTCTGTTACAATTATTGTTAACAAGGGTATTGTCTTGCCTCACCAGAGCAGGGTGGTTCTCAGAAGCTGGCTGTGTCTCACAGCAGAGATATAAAACTCCCTGCTTTGGCTTGTGGGGAAATGCAATGTGTCAGGTATCGCATCACGCTGCATCAGAATGTGATGTGGCATAATGAATCAAACCTCCAAAAATAAAGCTTTATTCTGGAAATAAACTTGTCACTGTCAATTTAAACTCTTGCCAAAGAATCGTGATTTGATGCGAGTTACTTTTACCAGTAATTTACAGAAGTGGGTGGTTTTAATTACTATTTATAACACAAATAAGAGTCTAAAGAAAGAGAAGAAGGTGTCTGTCCAAATACGTGTTAGCTGTACAACAGAAAACCCAGATCCTAAATGTAGCTCCAATATATCAGAGCTTGAGACTGAAACTCAATCTGCTTTGTGCAATCAAGGAAAGGAACGTTTCCTCCATTCCCACTTCCTCAGACACCCATGGAGGCAAGAGCAGCTGCTGTCAGTGGGGAAGCTCCAGCAGGAGCATCATTCCCTGCCCAGGGTGAGCTCCCCACCTCCACAATGGGGACCAGCAGCAAGTGGTGCAGGAGCTGGGGAGGCACCAGGTGCCCTGCAGCAGGAGAGTGCTTGGGAGTGGGCAGGGAGCCAGATGGTGGGATTAGAAGGTGGCAGCAGATGGCCCTTCCCATTCCCACTCCTGCAGGTGCTGCCTCATGATGGGATCCAGCCCAGCCCAGGGAGCTGGAGGTGCCCATGAGTAGCAGCATCTAAGGACCATCCTCTCTCCAAAAATGGGCTGGGGGGGTCCATGCAGGTGCAGGCAGAGATGGCCCAAGGGTGTGGGGAGGGCGCCCTGCTGCCAGCACCCTTCCCATGGGCAGCTCACCTGGCTCCTATGCATCAGTGTCCAACTGCACTGAGAGATTCTGTTTCTTCCTCTGATTTAGTCTTTAAGAAAAGTGTTGCTCAAAATTAATCAGGCTGACATATTTTAAGTGGTCATTTAGAGACAAAAACTTACAAAACTCTGCAAGGAGGGAGGAGATCCTGTCTTGCCAACAGGCTGCAAGAAAGATTTCAGTCTCTCAGCCTCGGGAAGGGTGTTTGTCCAGGAAAAGCAGTGCTGGTTACCACAGGCACTAATCACAGAGGCTCCCTCGTTCCTACATGCAGGGGGGAAGGATGTGATCATGCTCTCCTGGATGGCTCTGCTGCAAAGACAAAACTCTTGCTGTACTCACAGAGTGGGACTGGCCCCTATCTGGGTAACCCCTCCTCTTCCCCATGGTAGGTTCTGCAACAGCTCATGGTTGGTGGGACCCACTGAGACACCCAGCCCAGCTTTAACTCTGCCAGTGGGACCCACCGAGGCTGTACTGCAGTGTGTGCTGAAGCAGCTGAGCTCCCAGACAGCCCCAAACCCTGACCCAACTCCAAACCCTGACCCATCTCTTGCCCTCTGACTGGAGCAAACAGACCTTGAACAAAGCTGCTCCCCATGGGGGTACCCACCCAGCAGGAGCCAGCCCTGCAGCTGCACTCCTCCAGAGCCACCATCCTGCTGGGTACCCAACATGTCCCAGACCTACCCCAGCCTCTGCTGGGATGTGATGAAATGCAGGTGACAAAGGATCAAAATGACAGCTGCCAAGGGCCTGTGGGAAGCAGCGGTGGCTTGGGCTCTGTTATTGATATGAGTAATGTTTCAAACAGATCATTTGTTTTCATTAGACTTCTGCCTATGTCTTCATATCAGTGTCCCCTACATAGGTCGACATCTGTCCTCAGGAATGCTTTAATTGCATTTTCTTCGCTTTACGCAGCTCTTAGCTAATGCATTCTGGCTTCATTAGATTAGACACCTATTGTCCTGAGGATGTTGTCATGTTTTCAAATGGCTTCAATCAGCACCTCCCAGGCATTGGCTATTTTGGGAGATAATAAAACTGAAACCTCATTCAGGCTAGGTGAGTAATGGAGGTGTATTTCCCACCCCATCCAGTCTGGCTTTAAATTTGACTCGCTGACATCCCCCTGATGCTGGCAGAACACAATTAAGCCTCTTGTCTTGCAGGCATCGTCCGTGTGGTTACATACTGCTCTGGAAGAAGAGCTGTGCAGCAGGAACTGGGTTTCTAATGATCTTGTCATCATGAACAGCACAGAGACATTAAATGAAAGACTGAGGGAACAGTCAAGATCAAAACTCAGATTTCCAGATGTCCAGAGCAGGGCAGGTTGCAGGTTCACGATGCCATCTCCTCAGACCCAACCTGGCACAGCAGCTCGGGCACGTGTCCACAGGCACTTCATCAAAGGGGACAGCCCCACGTTGAGGGATCAGCTCAGCACACAGATCCCCAGACAAGGACTCTCCTACCTCGGCTGCTCTCCTCCAGCAGAAGGATTTCCTCAGCCCTGTCTTCTTATCACAAACCACAATATCTGCATCTATCCTTTTCACCCCATGAGCAGTATTTTGACTTCTGGAATTCATCTTACCTAGCAAAGGACTCTAAATATATCCCAGACAATTTCCTCTCCTCATTTTTAATAATCTCTTACAGCTTTAAATTAGTTTTTGAAAATATGTATTGGGATGATAGGCTTTTTATCACAGCTGATAGACAATATTCATCACACCCTCATCCTAATCCTCACAACACATGCACATTCATTACAGCAGCCCTGCATCAATTTTAACAGCACACAATTCATTACAACTCCATTACTGCCTGCACGCGCTCCCCACGACAGCTTCACCCACCATTTGTCACCTGGGTCCCCGCAGGCAGCTCTGGTACCTCTCCACCGTCACTCCGCGAGTCAAGGGATGGATGGACCAGCCCTGTTCAGAGCACAGTGGGTGGAGGATGCCACCCTGTCCCTCGCAGGGTTCTCACTGGAGACCTTGGGGAGGTGACAGGCAGAAGAGTAGAAGTAAAAAAGCCCCTCTTCTGCCCTTTCTCTGCTGACTGGGAACACGGGAGGGTGGGCACAGCAAGGCCAAGGCGATGCCATGGGGATGTGCTGGAGCATCCTCCCATCCCTGAGCCCTGGTGAGCAATAAGGACAGCCCTGTGCAGGAGACCAGAGGTGCCTCTCTGTGCCCTCAGCCCTGTCAGGGATCCCAGGGCCCAGTGGAAGAACCTCTGGCAGCACCTATTGCAGCATCAGCTCCTCCAGAATACTCCAGAAAAATCCCAGTTTTGTGAGAAACTTCTCTGTACAAAGGCCTAAACGTCAGGGCAGATGAAGAGCCACGATGCCCACTCTGGGGACAGGAAGAAGAGGAAATGCCATGCCCTGGAGACTGGTGACAAAGAGGAGAATCACTGAAGCCTGAGCAGCTCAGCAAGTTGCATCACGATGAGTGTGCAGGGGTGGTGAAGCTGCAACATCTGTCGTGGCTCAGGAGCATGGAGTTGTGTATTTGGCAAAAAATAAATCCCATGGGGCACTGAGAGCCCAAGGACATGGTGACACGATGCTCTGTACCCCCTGTCAGCTTGTCTCATTCTGTGCCCCTGCCATGAATTCCATGCCATCTTCTACATGGCGTGTAGAAGAGCATGGGCAGGATTTACACCCCCTCAGCCCACGTGCCAGGAGGTTTATGGCACCATAAAAGGGCTGGGCTCAGAGCAAACACAGCTGAGCAATTCCGTTCAGCACTCTGGTTAACAAAGTGGCTTTATGAGCCCCCTTTAATGTGACTGATTCCCTTTTATTGCACTGACTGACTGTGTCACTGAGATGGTGACAGTGCCCTCCTGCTTGGGGCACAGAGGTACTGGACCTCCCCCTTTACCTTGGTGGGCATCCAGACTGGGAGCCCTCTCCTCCTGCTGGTTTTGCAGGCAGGAATTAACCCAGAATCGATTAGATTCACTCTGCCAGGAAAGGAAACTCCCCACAATGCTGCTGATGCCACATGTGTCCAGGAAAGAACTGCCATTGAATACCCGCGGGGAAAGCTCATCAGTGGCCTGTGCAGCCAAAAGGCAATTATGACTGTAGAGAATAATTCCAGCCTCCAAAAATAGTGAGGATATCATCACCGTGGGGAAACCCTGGGATCGGGAAAAGCAGCACAGTGGCTCTGTATTTAAAACATATACATCTAACCAAAGAGCAAATTTCTGGTTTTAAGGGCAATAATAAACAGAAAGAGCAGAACAGCTCTGGCTGCAGTGCCAGGGTTTAGCAAGGAAAGGGGGTGATTCCAGGTCATGAGCAGATATAGAGAAGGAAAGCTTAGTTGAGACCTTCCCTGCAGCCTGCACACCCCTGCCTGAATCAATTAGTTAATGAGTCCTCAACTCAACCTGACCATGGCCCCGCCCTGCACAGCTGCTGAGCTCCTGCCTGCACAGCACCAGACCAGAGCATCCCCTGGCCCTGAGGTGCATGTGGAGCTGCCAGGTCCCACCAGTGCCACTCTCACCTGGAACAGTGGTCTCCAGTGGAGACATGAACAGCTTCATTAGGATGGGAAGTTTCTGAAGTGTTTTGACATAATTAGTTCCTAGAGGGTGATGTGCGGGAGGTGTCTGCAGAGGTGCTCTGCTTGGGGTGTGAGGGACAACTGTGGGCACCTAGCCTGCAAGAACACTTGTGCTGTCTCTGTGCCCCTGCCCATGCTGCTGCTGCTGCCTGTGCCCAGGGCTCAGCTCCCTCCACAGCCAGCAGTGCCCTCCAAGGGCTCCAACACTCTGCACAGAGAAAATTCCTACAGCAAACCTTAGGCAAGGCCAGGAGTGTTGTGAGGAACAGATGGAAGCGCCAGATGGGTGGGGTGGCTGAGGAGGGAGTTGTTAGGTGGAGTGAGCCACAGGCTTCAATGATCCAGCTCCAAACACTCGTCAATTAGCTTAGGCTATTAGCATCAAACTTTGCCTCCGAAGTTTCCTCCCTCCTCTCCTTGCCATTGGGTCTCCTCCTGTCTAGGTGAGCTGGATATTTGATGAGAAAATGAACCTGTAATTCATTTGCAGCAAGGTGCCTCTTTCCTCAAACTAGCAAAAAACCACCAGCGGGGTCATTTGCCAAACCTAATGGGATTACTATGGGTGGGCATTGTCCCAACGGGACAGGGAAATTGGTTCTCTCTTGCAAGGGCTTTTATTTATAGTGAGCAGGTGGAGCCTGGTGACTGCTGCGTCTTGGCACAGGCCTGGGACGTGTCCTTCCAGGGGACATCTGCAGGCAGCACCCTCACTGCCCCTGCTCCTGCCTGGGGCTGCCTCAGTGGCCCCTTCCTTGCCATGGGCTGGGACCCCCAGCTCAAACCCACCCAGGAGCAGCTTTTCTTGGGGCTCGGTGGGAGCATCTCGAGCTCCACATCTCCTCCCTTGGGCCACCACTCTGGAACCTGCTTGCACTGGGGCACTGCTGTCTCCTGTGCCAGGCTGGCTTTTGGGGCATTACACTGATGCTAGAGGGGCTCCAGCAGCCCCTGCCACTGCCCCAGTGTGCGTGCCCACTGCCGGACTGGGTTAATGGGGCCCTCCAATGGGAACCATTAGGTGCTTATGTCTGAACTAGCTAGGCACTCATGGATGAGCTAATTGGGCACTCATGCATAAATTAATGCGGTGCTCATGCGTGAGTGCTGCAGACCCTGTAATTTATGCTCAGCACCACTCGCCCTCCCCTGCATCGTCTGCGCTGCTCGAGCTGGCTGAGCTGTGACGGCCCCGGAGGGGACACGCACCCGTCAGCCTGGAGGGTTCTGTTCTGTCAAGACTCTGCTGCCACGTCAGGCTCACAAGAGCCTCTCTGCAGCCCCCAACCCCAGGGACACTGCTGCTGCCCAGTAGCTCGGCTCCCCTCTGCACAGAGCTCTCCCTGCTCCAAGGGTGACTTTGCGCTGAAGTGCAAAGTGATTGTGTTTCAGATTCCTGTCCCTGTCTGGAGGGATAACAGCATCTCTTTTTTTCCTCTCTCTGAGCTGGCAGCTCTTGGCAAGTGGTTTCTTTGTCCAGCAGGATGTGATTGGAGATGCATCTCCCATCATCTTTGTGTGCAGTAATAGGGCAACAGAGGAAAAGCGGGAATGTTTGTGAGCATGCAGGAGCTGGGTGCTCAGCACAGCCCTGGCCCAGCCTCCCTCCAGGGCCACATGCTCCAGAGAGAAGGAATTTTCAATTGACATCCCATCTAGCATTGATTACTGCCCAATTTCTGTACCTTCATTTGCAGTCAGCAGAGGCAGGCTTACTGACATTGAAGGAGAACAACTCCTCAACTCCATCAATCAAGTGCCATCAGGATCCAGCTTCCCAGTCTCCCCCAGGGTCACCCTCGGTGGAAGATCAGCTTCTCCAGAGCCCTCTGTGCACCTGTCCTTCCCCATGCAGGCTCTGCTGCATGGTGGGTAGGAACTGAGCTCTCCTGAGCTCACATCCTGGGAAGAGGCTGCAACAACAGCAGAAACCTTATTAACATTTTCGGTGACTACCTCACAGCAGACGAATTAATTCCAAATTGTGTATGAAATGTGTTGTCCTCTCTGCTCAGTGTAGCCCTGAACAGTGCAAAATCAGCACTGTTTGTACTTTATTAGGAAGATTGACCCATAACCAGTAACTATTGATTTTTCCCCTGAAAACAGCTCTCAGGCAGTTGCTGCAGGGCCCAGCACAGCAGAAGGTGACAGCACCATCCCAGCGTGGGATTGCAAGAGACTATTTTTCTCTAAAGCAAATAGTGGGGGCTACAGAGGGAGGTGTCCTGGGGACACTGGGGCTGTGGTGGCTGCTGCTCCAGAGGTGTTGGTAGCAGAGCCTGAGTGCTCCCACGCCTCCAGCACCCCACACCTCCCATTCCCCTCTGCCCCAGACAGGCACTAGTGCAACTGGTGAGCAGGACCACGGCCATGTCCCTTGCCAGGACCCCCAGGCAAGGCCAGCAGAGCCCACCAGCCTCATCCCCTGGAGTGGGGGATAGGCACAGGGCAGAGGTGATCAGTCCCATCCCTTCACCCTCTGCCATGGTGACTTCTGGCTCCAGGGGTCCCTTTGCTGGTTCCAGAGGCACAGGCAGCTCCCTGGGGGCATGACCCTGCCCTGACCCTGCTCCCCAGCACATCCACCCTCAAATTAAAACCCATTAATTTCCTAGTAACTGTCTAACCCTTATTAAGGGAAATTAGATTAATTACATTATAGCAGGCAATAAATCCATGCAGAGACAGGGAGGGTGCCTGGGATTTTGGTCTCCATGTGCAATATTAAAATTAGCAATTCTGTCTAATCCCATTTTTCAGGGTAATAATGCTCCTGGGTGAGAGAAGTGTAAAGCTCTGTCTTATGGGTGCTAATTTTCTGAGATAATTTCTTCCCCACTCTCATCAGAGCCAAGGAGTAAATTGCTCTGAAGTCAGCACCCTGCAAGCTCTGTTTCCCACCTCTGTATTTTTACAGGATGCTTTCCTAGCTCCGATGGGATGGCTGAGCAGCAGCAGCTGCCTGTGATTCCTCAGTCAGGTCCAGCAACATCAGCTTTCATATTATCTTGCTGTAAATGAGATTCAATTGACAACATGGACCTGATTTACAGCAGAGCTGTGAAAGAAGTCCTGCCTTTAAGAAAGCCACCCTCTGTGAATAAATTGGATATACTCATTTTGGTCTCCTGACAGGAGCAAACTTGGCTGTGAAAGCCAAGACCCAGCCTGCCTTGTGGGCACCTCTCAGAGGGAAACACTCCAGTACATCTCAGGCAAGGCAAGTGCTTGCTGGAGGGTGCTCAGCCTCCTCCTGGCTTTCTCTCCCTGCAGGGATGGCACTGCAGCTGCAGGGGAGCTGGACTCACCTTCCTTTCCAGAAGCTATTTAGGCAACATGCTTCACCCTCCACCCTCAGAGGCATCAGACCCTCAGATCGAGACAGCAAAGACCACCACTGCCACAGGAGGACAAAACCCACCTTGTTTTGCCAGCCAGCTGCTGGCAGGACCTGGAGGGATGGGCTGACCCAGCATCTTCCTCCAAACAGGCACTCATGAGGAGCAGCAGTGACCCAGGGGACAGCAGGTACTGCACGTGGGACAACCCTTTCTGCTGAGGATTTCACCACAAGCAGCACAACTTCCCAGGAACTGTATCAGCAACAAATGTCCTACCTGGAAGCTGAGCTACAGCCCCTATGACCCCCTACACAGCTTCCCCAAGACTGAATCTTGCCAACCAACCTACCCCTCCCTGCTGAGCCACCCAGAACCTACCCAGAGACCACCCACCCCCACTCGGAGTATTCCAGCAGGCTGCTCTCCCACCACACCCCCCAGCTTCACCCAGAGCCCCGTGGCACAGCTGAAGGAACACAGGCTGCAGCCCAGCCCATGGGAAGAGTTGGATTTGTTTCCTGGAATCCCTGTCACAGGCAGTGACACTGATGTGGGACCAGCTGGGAGGTCCCACAGGGACAACCCTCGGAGCAGATGGTGCCAGGCAGAGCCCAGCTGCCCGGGGTGGACGCTGCACAGCTCGGATTCTCTGTGAGACCTGGAACACCCTCCAGCCCTCACGTCTCCTAATTAATACATTACAACTAATTAAGTGCCGAGCTGCTAAACAGTGTCAGTCAGGTTAATGAAATGTTAAATCTATGTCAGTTTAAACCAAAAAAACCAACCAACCAACCACCAACTAAATACCTCTTACTGAAAAAAAACCAAACCAAACCAAGCTAAAGAGAGGGGAAAAGGGAAGTTAAAGCAGCTTAGGCAGCGAAGGGATGTTGTGCCCCCTGCTGAGGAGGGTAATTCCAGCCTTGCAGCAGCTCTGCTCTTGAAGAATCACTCCATCACAGCCACAGAGGGAGAGGTTTGATGAGCCACAGGAGGCAGTCACAGAGCTGAATCCCTGTGCTCTTCTCTGCTCTGTCAGTTCTTTTTCCATGGGCAGACTCACAGAGACTGTTACCTGTGTGGGATGGCAACACCGTGCCAAGGACCACCACCAGCTGGGGCTCCTCGTTGCTGTGTTCTGATTTGTTCCATCAGCACTGCTGCCTGAAGCTCCGGACAGCGCAGAAATGGGCTGAAAAGCACAAGGATTAGTTTGCAGACCAGGCAGGAACATGGCTGGCAGCAGACCTAGGATCCATGGACTCCTCTCCTGCTGGAGAGGATCTGCTTTTCTCATTCACAACTACATGGGGGTGAAGGGAGCACCCATCTCTGCAGAGAGAGGCCACTAAAAGCCAAGCCCTTAAAGGAAATAGTATCACAGACTTGACAGTAGGAGCTTGACCTTCTCACTGGCCCTCATACAGCCTTTGGATATTTTCATATCAATTTGCAAACACTGACTAGGACAGTCTGCCCTACTGAATAAGAAAATAATGTGGGTTTTTTCAATTATTTATTTCCCTGAGACCTGTTTTCAAAATGACTCAAATTCCACAAATGGATTTTTTTGTGTGTGCAGAATCTTTACTGCTACCTGCAGAGACTGCCATTGAAACATGGAGATAGAGCCTGGCCATCCAACACCAAACTGGCAGAGGTGTTCAGATAGGCACCTCACCTTTGAATCTGCAGTTCTCTCCATCACTTATTCAGATGACTTATGAGCCCCTCCACACCTCTTTCAGTGATGCTAAGGAAAATTCCATCGCCCTCTGCCTTCATCTGACCCAGGAAACATGGATTTCTGCTGGAGTTATACAGGTCAGCTGGAGGAATTGCATGTGCTGTCCCGAACCCTCAAATCAAAGACTCCTGCAAGGAACAATTGCCTAGAGACAGCTCTAAGTTGTTCTATCATGCCTTCTATCAGCAAGCAGGGAATTATCTGTTTATTTCTCACAATGTCACCAAATCAGTGACCACCTCAAGGTGTCCAGGATGATAAACGCTCGCTTTGCACCGGGAGCTATTTCTGACAGCACCTGATGGTGCCCATCTATCAACATGCCTGCAAGAGCCACCTCTCAGGATCATTATCTGACACAGCCCCTCTATGGGAGCTCAATGTCAGCACATCCTGGGGAAGGTACCTCACTGTGTACCTGTTCTGCTCATTATTTCTCTAGATTAATAGTTTCACAATCCCATTATGAATTTGGGCTGAACTTTGGAGTTCTCTCACTCACAGCAAAGCTGCAGCACCTATACTCTGAGAGGGCACCTTGATGTCCCCCAGCCTTCCCCCATCTGGCTGTGTTCAGGACAGTCCCCAAAACCATTCCCACAGCCCCTGAACCCTGGCAGCAGCTCAGGTGACACGCTAATGTCAGTCTCTTTCTGCATTGCTGCCTTGCCCAGCAATGGGTGAAGTCTCTTCCAGTCTCACAGAACAGTTATTTTCCTGCATTGCTTTATATTTCCCATCATTCAGTCTAAATTCAGGTACTACATTTATTTAAGCAAGTAATGTTTTTAGGCATAAATAAGTTAATTGCACTAGCAGCACAAAGGGGCCTTTTATCCTCCAGCAGCAGCAAGGAGGTTTGGCACACACCTCTGGAGCCAGGAGAAGGGCATGGCTCTGCTGGTGGGAGCTGGGCAGGCCTGCAGGGACACAAGGCTTTCACATCTGCACTGGAAGAGTCCATAGGAGCAGCCAAGTCATTTCTGCATCTCCTTGCCCCACAGGACCCCTAATCTAGAGGAGTACTATGACTGCCTAGTACCAGCAAAACCATCACCTCTTGGGTTTACTAGGTGACAACCATACCTCAGCATCAGAGACCGAAATGGCCGACAGCTCAACATGTCAATGCAGGGCCTGGAAGTCTGAGGCTTGTCAGAGCAGACTGTGTTAACAGCAGAATTCCCCAGGCTAAGCTGCCTAGGGCACTTTTTCCCCCCATGTTTAAATATACACTTACGCATCTCCATCCAAAGAAGTGTCTTACAGTTTTATTTATTTACAGCTTAACTCATTGGGTTTTTATAATGAATATGTTAACAGAATTCAACATCCACAGCAAGCCAAGAGCACTTGCAGCTTAGACATTTACAATATTGCCACCTGCAGTTAGAACTTAGAAGCTGCCAAAATCTCTTCCCTCCCATTACATAGTAGGTACAAAAAAAACCCAGTTCATAACTTCCATTCTGTACATTAATGGAAGGAAGACAGAAATCAGAACTAAAGGGAGCAGTCTTAAAAGTAATATTCTGTATTTACAGAGGGACCTCAAGCTCACTGAAGCTTTATCTGAGGGTTTTTGCTCCATTGCAAGCTTGTGCGAGACGAACCTAGAGAGAGAGAGAAACTCAGGCTATTATATCCAACAACCACTCACACCTCCTGCCTGGAGCAAAGACACTTTGTTGTGAAGCAGATTTCTGAACCACTGACAACAGCTATCTCAGAAGGGCACAGTTTGGGTTAAGCTACTGCCCCTCCTTCCCTTCTCAGTTCATGCTTCTTGAGCACCAACATGAACAAAAGTACAAGAAAGGGGAGAAATAAGGAGTTTAATCACAGCAGTCCAGTGACTAATGCCAGAGACAACACTGCCTGACAGCTGACAGAAATACACACTTACTGATAGCTTCTTCATGATTCCTTGGGCCTCTGGATTCAGATGAAGAAGATTCTTCTTGGTTAAATCAGCTGTTGTTAAACGAATGCTCTGTGGAGGGAAAAAAAAAAAAAAAATCTTACATTTTCTCTTTGGTCAGCTGTAGTAGCCAGAAGCAGAAAGTTCAATTAAAAAAAGTCAATGAGATCCAAGCATACTAGGAGACCACATAGACTACATTCAGCTGGGCCCAGAAGCTCATCTCACACTGTCCTTGCAGGGCACAAACACATCACTGCCAGCAGAAGCTACTTCAACTATTACTTAAATGCCCAGCAAAACATCATTCCACATTCTGCTTTGACCAGCTCCCACTTGTGGCTGAGAACACTCAGAGGTTCTTTCTAAGCTGGCTCAACCCCGTGGCACGAGTAAAGAGACACGAGTGGACAGGCTGGAAAGGCCCTGCAGGAGTCACCAGCTTTCCCTTTGGCACAGGTTCTACTAGAGCTTCAGCTGTACCTCTCCTCCTCCGAGCGGGAGGGTGATGAAGATGTCGCTGCTGTCGGCCAGGGGGCTGCCGTTGGCCGAGATGGTGTAGACGCGCTCGTTGACGGCGGGCGTGCGCAGCCCCGGGGTCTTGAACACCCTGAAACACAGTCAGATCACTAGCTCCATTGTGACTGCTCACAGCACTTGAAATCCAAGTCTCTCCCTTCAGGAAAAGGGCCACCGAGGATTACATTGCAAACAGATGACGCACGTAAAGCAAAGGGCACTGCCCCAGGTGAGGGATGGGGAGGGAAACTGAACAGAACACAAACCTGGAATCAAATCTGGGTGTGACCATGGAGGTACCTCCCTGAGCACAGAGATCAGCAATTCTGCCAGTAGCTGGAGTGACAAAGTTGATTTTGCTTGATCTGTTAAAGGGAAATAAATAAATGTCTGCTCAGAAGAACACTTTTAATGAGTGTACAGGCATTACCTTACCAAGGACTTGAATGAGGTTATCACCACAAAAACCAAGATTCTTACTAATGAAAGGTGAGCCCCAAAGCCAGGGACAGCTGCTCCTCATGGGAGAGGAAGCCACTCAACTTACAAGTTTTTCCCCTAGAGCACAACACACCCCGTGGCTCAGCCCCAGCAAGGCAGGCACCCACCTTTTACTCAATCCCTTCACTCTTGAGGAAGGAGGTCGTCTGCTCCTGGACACTGGCACTTTTTTAGCAGATGCCTTTACCTGAAACACAAAATCAGTTACAAGATTTTTTTTTTTTTTTGACGATACAAGAGTCTGGAAACAAACACCACACAAACTTCTGTGACCTGCTCCTGTTAATGCCCCTGTGACACTAATGGTGAGAGACATTTGCCTGCCAGAGCCCAAGGGCTTCACTGAGCAGTTTTGCAGAGTCAGAGGCACATCAGAGTCCCGAGGGGCTCGTGACCTAACTCGGCTGCAGGGCTCCTGTTGAACAGCCAGTCCCTGTTTCAGAGCCAGTGACCTATGCTGGGACAATTTAAACAAATAGATTTGATTTATTAAAGCACAGTATGTTGAAGGTGCAATTCTTACCAAGAGGGTGTCCCTGTCTTGAGCACAGGAAGAGAAGAGCCCATCCCAGCTCTGTGTCCCTGCCCTACAGGTGACACACAGCAGGGTTTGGGGGGACAGCTGAGTCACAGTCATGTATGTTTATCACAGGTTCCTTTGGGCTTATGACCATACTCAGGGGTGCAAGCTTTAATATTCATTTTGCTGTTAAAGCAATGGCAAAAGTCTCTGCTTGGACATAATGGCCTTAAAGATTTGTTTGCACCCATTGGTTTATCTGAAATGGGTCTTATTTTCATGAGCCCCCCTCCTTCAGCTGCTTGGCTGCCAGCTCAGTGGATCTCCAGCCAAAAAGGCAGCACAAGAATTCCATGGTGATAAACATCTCAATCTTCCTCCCAACACACACCAAGTCAGATAGATTTTTGTCTCATGGAAGCTGGGACATTATGCCACAGTCCCCCTCAAACAATCTGGACAATGATAATTACCACAGGCATCAGCTCAGCATGTAGGCTACAACCTGAGGAATAAGTGATCACAAAGAGTAATTATTTACCTTTCCAGTTCTTGGATTAACGTTTTCAGCTTCTGACTCTGAAAGACCATCGTTGTCATGCTTTACTTTCTTTGCTGGAGGAACCAAAGGATTCTCTGGTGCTTCTTCAACAGCTTCGACACCCTGTTTGGATTTTTCCACTACAAAGAGAAAGAGTTATCCAAGTTGAAAATAACTTCACATTACTAGCCAGCACCAGAGGTAAACAGGAAACAACCACAAATCCAAATTCCAGTGTAATCCAGACAGTTAACAAAGCACTTCTGTGAATTATCTTGAGTGTTTTAATAAAATTAAGGAAAAAAAGTAGGACTATTTATTATCTTTAAATATACTGAGAAATGTAAGCAAGAGCTAAACTATTACAGTATGTAAACTATGACATGCTTTTGTCTCACTGAGCTTACCCCAGTGCTTAAAACAAACTGACCTTTGTTGAAGATTTTAAAAGGAGTCTGGATAACTTCTGCTGTTCTCTTGTCTATTTCTGTTATTTCCAAGTCTGCCTAAAATTGAAAATTACAAACTATTAGGATTATCAGTAGTATATAGTCCATAGAAATCCAAGTTGTGGAGCCTGTCCCTAATTGTTTTATAGCAGGAACAGCTCGATGTGTCCTGCTGTGCTCAGATGGGGCCCTCACAAGCCATTCTGGAGATGAAGGCACCCGAGAGCTGCGTGTTGCTCAGGACTAACAGAACTTAGCCAGTGGCTACAGGTGCCCTTCACCCACACCCACTGCTCACCCCAGCTGGAAAGGCTGCAACCTGATGCAAAACAGGGGAGTGCTCAGGGACTTTGGGGTGAACTCACGTGGGTGAGGAAAGGCTGACGTGGAGCAGCACGGGAAGCCCACGCTAGGTACAACAGGCAGCGCTTACCACTAAGGTTTAAAGCAGCATTTCTACAAGTATTTATACAACCTCTGCTCCTGCAGGCCCAAGAAACCCTTCGGTTCCTCCAGCAGAGCACCACACCACCAGACAGCAGTGAGTCATGCTGGCACCTACCGTTGCTGCCTCTTCCAATGCCTTTGGGCTTCCTCCTTTAACTAAAAAGAAAAGACCTTTTAAGAAATCAGTATGCATTTGGGGAGGCCTACAGAACACCCAGGGACAGTCACCGCTAGAGTGCAAACCCAGCGCAAACCAGTTCTCGTCCGAGACCGAGCGGCCTGGGACAGAGAGCCCCGGCCCCGTACCGAAGTAGTCAAACCACTTCATCTCGCGGAACGCCAGCGGCAGCCGCAGCATCTCCACGTTGTACAGGTTCTCCACCTCCTCCAGGAGCCTCTGCCCGTTCGCCCGCAGCTGCTCCACGCGGCTCTTCACTGCGGGGACAACACGCGGCTCAGACACGACCCCGGCCCCGCTTCGCTCCCCGTCCCGCTCCGCTCCCGCCGGCCACAGCCCTACCCTCGCGGTCGAAATCCTTCAGAAAGGCCGCCAACTTCCTGCGGCGCGTGCTTGGGCCAGCCTTCTTCCGCGGGGGGGCCATGGCGGCGGGGAGGGAACGGCTCTGGACGAGAGAAGCGGCTCCGGACCGGGGATCGGTAACGGGAACACAGGAGACGCTGCCGCCGCCACGCGTTCAAACCCAACCGCCGCTCCCAGCGGCCAATCAGAGCTCGGCCAATCGACGCTCGGCCAATCAGCGCGCGGCACGGCCGGGAGGCACTCGGCCAATCAGCACTCAGCCGATCAGCGCTTAGCCAATCATCGCGCGGCGCGGCCAGGGGGCGCTCAGCCAATCATCGCTCGGCCAATCTGCGCTCAGCTCGGCCAAGCGGCGCCCAGCTAATCAGCGTCTGACCAATCAGCGCTCGGCTGATCAGCGCCCGGCCAATCAGCTCGTGGTTCAGTCTGGCGGCGCTCGGCCAATCAGCGCTCGGCAAACCGGCTCTCGGCCAATCAGCGCGCGGCGCGGCCAGGAGGCGCTCGACCAATCAGCGCTCGGTTATCAGAACTCAGCCAATCATCGCGCGGCGCGGCCAGGTGGCGCTCAGCCAATCAGCGCTCGGCCTATCTGCGCTCAGCGCGGCCAGGCGGTGCCCGGCTAATCAGCGCCCGACCAATCAGCGCTCGGCCGATCAGCATCCGGCCAATGAGCGCGCAGCGCAGCCAGGCGGCGCTCGGCCAATCAGCGCTCGGCGCACGCTGCTGACGCGCGGGCCGGGGCTATGGCAGCTCTGCGGGACTGGCTAGCGGTGGTGCGGCTGCGGGACGCGGCCTGGCGGGAGGCTCTGGCCGCCCTCGCCCCACTGCTGAGCTCGCTGGCCGGGCTGGCGGAGCAGATGCGGGCGGCTCGGCGGCTGCCGTGGGACGGCTCCCCGCTGGGCGCCTTCGGGGAGCTGCGGGAGCGGCTGTGGCGGAAGCAGCGCGGGGCGGCTGAGGCTCTGCTGGAGCAGCTCGGGGCCCGGTGGTGAGGGGCGGCGAAGGGGCCGGGCTGCGGGGAGCGCGGGCAGCGGCCGCTCGGCTCAGCGCCCGCTATTGCCGTGCAGGGCGGAGCTGCGGACCGTGCGGGAAGCCGTGGGGACCAGCGTGGCCGCCGTGATGCGGCTGTACGAGGAGCGGGCGGCGGAGCTGGGCTTGGCAGCGGCCCTGCGGCGCGGGCCGGGCTGCCCCTCCCTGGCCGACGCGCTGGAGGCGCTGCAGGACGTAGAGCGCTACTACCGGCACCTGTATCCTTCTGCAGCAGGGTCCTGGACAGCGCTGGGGGGGGGTGTCTCGTTCTCTTTGTTGTCCTTATCGGGCACGAAGGTACCTGGAGATCGAACTTCTCCTCCTCCGTATCAGCTGTGACAACCTCGCAGACATGGAAGCCCTCCCACAGTCTTGGGAGAGGATCCTGGAGCGCTACAAGGGAGACATTGTTCAAGGTAGCTTCACGGAGAGCAGACCCTGAGCTCTGTGCTGACAGCTTGGCCCCAGAGGTGCAGACCCCGTCTCTCACAAGCCCAGTGTTGCTGGCTGCGTTGGGCATGCCATGGCTGCAGGAGCAGTGAATTACCTTGCTCAGTTTGCAGATGTTTGTAACCTGCTCTGAGGTCTCATAAATGGGGGGTTGGACTAGATGATCTTCTAGGTCCCTTCCAACCCCTAATATCTATGAATGACTTCAGTCAGGAAGAGCCACCATCATGCCCAGGGTGCAGCTGGAGCAACCTCCTCAGTGTGACACGTTTCACTTGGCCTGGAGAGTTAGTTTTGCTTTCCTTCATTGCTTTTAGAAGCAGGTTACATTTTTGTGGGTACAGAATTAATATAAAATACATCCAGATAGTGTATTAACAGGATGTTTGGGGTTTTTTTTATCAGATACACTTCTTAAGATCTCTGTCTTTGTGGAGAACCAGCGAGAGCTGTGCTGCCCACCAGGCTCCTGACTGAGGACAGGAGGGACTGATGCTGACCAACTTCTACAGAACTCTGTGTTCCGAGATGGCCACAGAGGATGATGAATTGAGGAAGCTTTACTGGTGCTTTTTGGAAGCTGGCAGTTGGGTGCTTGGGCTCAGCAGGAGCTGCTTTAAGTGAAAATGGACTTGGTGCCTGGAGAAGAGGCTGAGCTGGAGAAGCCATGATGATGGAAGAGTCACCTTCAGCCCCCAGAATCATCCTTCCTTTTGCCCACCAGAGATATTTTTGTATACTAATAAATAAATAAATGTTGATACTTATGGACTCAAGGTGTGCTGCAAATAAATGAGGACCAACCAGCAAGAGGTTTAGATACTGTTGTTACAAATAAATGTCAAATTAGGGCTTAACAACAGTTTGCACCTCCTGCCTCTGAGCAAAACATCACACTGTGGCAGCAGCAGCTGCTGATGGCTTGAGGGAAACCTCTGCTCAGCTGTGACTTGATCTTCTGTTACACTCCCAGAGAGTGGTGGGATCCCTGTCTCTACGTGACATATTAGGTAAGAAACTGTAGCTTCCCAGAGAAGGCCAAATAAAGATCCATAGATGTGTGTGCTCCATTTTTCTGGCAAAGGTGGTCTTGGACCCAGGGAGCCCCTGTCACCACCTGAGGGCACTGCTTGACCTTGCAGAGCCACCCCGGGGAAACTGCTGGGGCTCCCCAGCAACTGACTGGTCTTCACCAGATGGTGCTTGATGGGGAGTTCCAACGGCATTGAAATTACCCCACCCTGCTGCTGGTTCAGCTTCTGGGTGGAGGAAATCAGCCAGGGGGGAGTGAAGCAGTTTCTGCTCCCAGCAGGTGGGGGTGCCCCTGTGCTGCTGGAGGTGGCTCTTCTGTGTTGCTCCACATCGTGCCAGGAGTCCCTGCTCTGGCTGCACTGATCCTGACCTCAGCTGCTGCGAGAGGCTGTGGTGACAGGTGCCCTCTGCCCCGTGTGGCTGCCTGACGAGCCACAGGGCGACTGCTCAGCACCTTCACTCAGCCCCTCCCGGGGAGGTGAGGCAGGGAGCCCTGCTGCAGCTCGGGGTGAGGCAGGGGTGCAGTGGGGGTCTGGCTCGGCAGACTGGCAGCATCGCTGCTGTGCAGCTGTCCCTGTGTGGACACACACATCTCCGTCTCTGGAGACACTTAAGATCCTCCCGGATCTGTTCCTGGGTGACTCCTTGACTGGTGTTCAAGGGCAGCATCAGGGGCCCTGAGACTGCTAAAATACACATGACCCTAACAGTATATCTGAGGGCTTTCATTTTTGGAGCAGAGCTCTTCGTGTTCTCGCATGGAGATCTGTCTTTCAGGAATGCAATAAAGTGAAGTTAGGAGCTGGACCTACCTTGTTAAAGTGAAATTTTCAGGAAATACAAAGCTCTTGCTTTGATTTTCAGCTTTACCTCCTGCTAACTTGTGCTTCACTTACAGGGAATGCGCAAACCAAAATCAGTTACTGAATTGGAGTACCCACAAACATTTATAAAGGGCATCTGACTTCTATCTGGTTCATTTGTTTTCTCATGGAGGGTGAAAGTCAGTGTCTGCTGCAGTGGTGTCTGCACGATTCTGCTTCAGAAATGAGGACCCGCTGTGGGCAACTCCAGAAAAGAAACTGAAAAGCTTTGCTTCAGCATAAACTCATGTGTTCCAAACAGATTTGAAAACTGAATTTACTGCAAGGATCCCTAGTTAGCAAAAAGACAAAGGATTTGGCACCTGAATTTCAGTGTAAAGTAGTTTGAGGCAGAAATATGGGATAAAAAGCTTCATGAGCCATCTAATAAACCAACCACAGGTTTCACAAGCCCCTGTGGTTTTCATGCTTATTCTTTGAGACTTTCATCTTGGCCTGAAGCAGAACTCCTTGTTATTTTGCAGGGCCCAAGAGGCCGTGTCAGTGCTTATCCACTCATAAGCCAGGCGACCGTTCTCCCATCTGCATTACTTGCGTGTGTCGCTCTGTTCCTAGCGCCTGGATGTCTACACTTTAATGTTTCTCTAATTCTCTTGACTTTTCACAGCGTTCACCCTGGTGGGTTGATGGTCAGAGTCAAGGGGAGGGAGGGAGGGAATCTGCTAATCCTACAGATGTGCGTGCAGGGGACACACACCTGGCTGGGGAGGGATGTGCTTTTCCACGCTGTGAATGTGCTCAGCACAGGGGCTGCTGTCTGTCCTTGCAAAGATGGGCACAAGAAGTGTCTTGGTCAGCTCTTTGCTGCTGTGTTCTGTCCCTTGTAGCTACACCCAGTGCCTTCTATTCCTCTGGGCTGCCTGCTCCACGTCCATGTTTCTGCAGAACGGCGGCTCTTCTCTGCGCTCCCTGCCTGCCAGTCCTGCAGTTTTAGTTTCAATCCTCCCTTCCTGCTTTTCCCCTCAACCCTTTCACTCCTCCTCCCTCTCTGTGGAAACAACTCTACAGTAGGTGTCTCTTGAACTTGCCTGAACTCCTTGTCCCAAGCACCTTCCTGACTAATCCTTTCCAGATGTCCAGGAACTTTCATGATTAGCAGTTTAGCTCCAGTTCCTCATTCATTCTCGGATAGAGCAAACATTTTATTTCCTAATATTATTTGAAAAACAGGACAGATCACAGTCTTCTGAGAAGCTGTTGCCACCTCAGAATGTGATATTTTAAGCACCACTTGGTTCCCCATGTACCTCCAATGACTTCTCATCCTTCCCCACTGCACTCTGTGTGTGGCGAGGCTTGCGTGGGTTTTGGCTGCTGGAAAGAAGCTTTGGGCTATTCAGCAAGGCTTGGGAAATTCCTGTCTTTCTTGCTTCAGGTTTCATCTAACATGTTGATTGCAAGATGTTGGTGGTAGGAGAGACCTTCCCTAAGTTCAGATACTTGTTATGGAGCTGCTTTGTGCCATCAGTGTCCTGGGGTACGTGCTGGTAGAACAAACCTGCTGTGTGCCCTGTGCTTCCTCCACCTGTAGATTCACCATTGCTTTCCCTTGCTTTTGCACTGGCAAAAGTATTAAGTAGCTATTTAATTTTACAGCAAAGTGAGCCTCTGTGAGATTCAATGCTCCCCGGGCACCCAGTGTGCCACAGCCCCCTGCCTCACTGGGGGCTGATGTGGGATGTGTCTCTGTTCCTTTTTCTTCAGAGCCCAGACAGTCTCTAGGCCACCTGTGGAAGACAGAATGAGGAACTTCAAGCCAGTAAGTCTCCTAAACATGCTGCTATATGCAGAATGAATCCAAGAGCCTTTGCACACTGTTGATCTTTGCCAGTTCCTAAGAAAGCAAATGATCTCCTCCTGCTCCCATAAATTCAACCTCTCTCTCCCGCTTCCCCCCACAGTGTTTGAACTGTTTGCCAAGAGCTTTATTAAAAACTACAAGATGCAGTTTTGTTTCTAACTGAATCTCAAACAACTGTGTTAGGTGGAGAAGAAACATTTGGTGCAGTCAGCTTTAGAGCATTTTTGTGTGTAGTCCACAGCCACTTGTCAGCCAGAGACCAGAGTCAGCTCTGCACTCAGCACAGTTGGGCCTGGTCTCTTTTCTCCTGAGGTTAGCAGATGAATTCAAGCTGGTCAGATGTTATGGCCTCATTTCCAAGAGCACCTGGCAGGGACTGCTGGGAGTAAATGGTACAGCACAGCAGAAGGGATGCTCCTCCTGGTCCAGTTACACCTCACCCTGCTCTGCCTCTGCCTGACCGGACCAGTCACTGCACTTCAAACTGGTGCTGTTCTCTGCAACGTGCTGTTGATCCTGGGAACAAGCAGTGCTGGGCAGCTGCCAGCTCCAGACAGCTTTCCTGCCATCCCCCCTCCCTGCCATCCCCCTTTCCTGCCCTTAAAGGGAAGTTTTCTGGGGGTGTTTCAGATCCTGCCTCCCATCCTCTTTGCACAGCGACAGCCAGAGTCACCTCCGTGCGAGGTGTGAAACAGCAGGTGATCCCAGCAGCATCCCCAGCTTCTGGTGTGAGCAGAGGAGCTGCAGCTGGTGCTGGGAGGCAGTGACTGCAGGCAGCTGTGAGGCTGCTGGGACAGCCAGGGAGAGGACAGCAGGGTCTTGTGGAGGGTCCTCCACACAGCAGTGCTGGCGAGGTGTGCACCAGGTCCCCACCAGCTGCTGTGCGTCACCACCACTCCTTGGGACCCTGGAATGCAATGTGTCACAGCCTTCTCCATTTCATTTCCTAATGTTCCCTAAGTCTGAAACCCATCAGCCAGTGCTGAGAGAAAACATTCGCGGAGGAAGCCAAAGCAGAAGTAAGCAAAGCTGTTCCTTTGGCTGAATTCCTCCAGCTCAGGGTGTCCTGCTACTTCATTTGAGCAGAAGAGCCTGTTCCTTCCTTCTGCACCTGAACCATGGGGAGAGGCCAGCAGTGACAACAGTCCTTTTTCTTGCCTTTACTGGCAGTGAACATCACATCCCTGTTTTGGAAATGAAAGGGTGGCTCCATTGTAATGCAAGAGGAATCATGATTCTGGAATAAATCCTACAGTTTTTATTGCTTTGGGTGTTTGAGAAATAAAATACCATCATTCATTTCCTTTCTCTGCATGTTACTTTCAAAAGTGAGTTCCACCACCTCCCTCTCCTCCTGGATGAACTGAAATGGCTGAGAAGTTTAAACAGAGTTGAACTTGAAAGCAAAACAGAAAATCAGGAGCTGGCCCATCAGGAATTGTGAAGGAAATACCTGCTGGTTCCAAGCTTGAGACAGGAGAAAGTTTGACACCAGCATTCTGAGTTGTCCAGGCCAGGTCTCTGTGCTGAGCTTTCCTCACTCAAGTAATCTCCTTGTTGTGCAAAGCCAAGGAGAGCTCACCTGGTGTGAGCTCTCTGCCGAGGAGAATACCATTTCATGGCATGGTTTGGTACCTTTCTACCCCAGTCCTGGGAAAGAGGGCGAGAGCAGGTTGTGCAAGTGGGAAGATGGGGCTGTGGAATGTGGCTTGATGTCCAATGCTTTTAAACTTAATACATCCACCCGTGCATCAGATGTCAGGAGCTGGGGAGGAAGAAGCAGGGGATGGAAAAGTCCAGATAGTTGTGCACAAAGGAACCACCATCTGAAGCATTTCCAGAGCCTTGGAGCCTGCTGGGGCTGGGAGGGCATCTGAGGCAGCCACAGAACAATTCTGCTAATGAGGAACCTGCAAGCAAGCCCTGCCACCACTGGTGCTAGTCAGGGTTAGGTGGCAGAGCCCCCCAGCGTGGTGGGGTTCGGGCGACTGCTCCCGTCGTCCCCGTTCCTGGGCTGCTGGGCAGTTGGGTCCTGCAGTGCGGGCTGGTGGGGAGCCAGCCATGTGGAAAAATCCCAGAGGCACCAGGGGAATAATCCAGAGCAGCTTTCGCTGGACACGACTCCCCCAACTCTAAAAGGCTTTTTGATCGTGGTTAATGAGATTAGTCTGTAAGCTCTGGAGATGTCAGCTTGGCCGCGCTGCGATCGGTAGTTCCTCGCGCGCCAGGGAATGCTGTTGCTCATTTCATTGGCCTTGACTTTGCTGGATCAGGCTGTTGCTTTGCTTCTCAATTAGCCACATCTGCACAGCAGTAACAAGCTGGAGATTGGAAAGCCCAGAGAGAGGTGCAGCAAAGTTCATCCATGTGGAAGGGAGGTCCCCGTGCCCCCCGCCCTGGCAACGCTGGGGCTCTACACCCAGTCAGACCCCTGTCCCCTCCAGGAGTCCCAAGGGGTCCAAGCCTCCCCTCAACGCTGCAGCAGTGACACCAAACAGCCTGTTCTGTTGGTGGGGAGTGTGTGCTCTCTAAAGCTCCAGTTTAGGTCTGTGCTGACATTATTGAAGCTACTGGTAATAAAACATGTCACTACAGGGGCCAGGGCCACATCTAATCCTGCAAAGGGAAAACAAAAAACAAAACAAACTCCCAAAACTCCAGAAACCTGAAACCAAACACATACTGACAGGAGGGCTGGATTTCCAGGGATGCAAAACACTTGTCCTGCTGCCCAGCCCCATCAATAGGCACCTCCCAGACCTGCTCTGACAGCTGGGCAGGAGGGACAAGTGGCACATGGGAGTCACAGCTTCCCGGTGCCACATCATCGTGCAAGTGTTGAACACTCCCAGTGCAATGAACTACAAATAAATGCTGTTGATGCCTCTGCCGTCCCGTCAGGGATTAGTACATGCTGGAGCAATTTGCATGGGGATGAAACTTGGAAGGAAGGGCAATGCTGAGGGAATACGATATTATTTATTATTGCCAGTTGCAAGGGAACGGCAGCAGCCTCCAAGCTTGTATAACTCTGGAACATGACTATTATTAGAACGGAAAGTTAGCAAGCAATTAGCTAATTGCAATTCACATTGTCTGTTGGCAATTATAAGGAGAACAGTTATAAACTCCAACAGATGGAACTCAAATGGGTCAGCCTCTTTTAAATTATTTTTTTCCACCCCCAAAAGGCATTTGCTATGAACTAAACTTCAGGTTCTGACCAGGGATTCATGAAAGAAGAGAGTCCTGTGAGCCACACACTGAGGGGGCCCTGCAGAGACCCTTCCCCGGTGTGGAGCAGCCACCTTCCCACCCTGTGCTGGCAGCAGCAGCTCTGCTGTGCTTCAGGCAGGGGGCTGGTGCAGCCTGTCCTTTCCAGACTTTCCCAAATGGGACATCTTCAGAGCTGGAGAGCTCGAATAATTGCTCTGTGGTTTCATTCATTTACTCTGCTGTGGTGGGGTTTGTTTAGCAGCCCTGGAAAAGGGGGAGCAGAGCAATCCAGCTCTTCTCATCTATTTGTTTATGCCAATATACAACTTCAGATAATCTTTTATCTTCTTTCTCCAGCCGTGATACAAATCAATAGTGCCTCCCTGAACCCGATTTCTAAACCTTTTGAGGGATCTTTGAACCCCCATGTCAGAAGCGAGATCTCTGTAAAGATTATCGAGAGGTGAGTTCTTCCCCTTGCAAGCCACAGAAGATGCTCACAGAGCAGCTCTCATGGGCCAGGGATTATCTCATCCCTTTGGTTAGAAATCTCCAGGTGATGCAGCACCAGAATGTGACTGATGGTGTGAAATGTGGCGCTTGGATTCAAGGGGCTGCTCAGTGCCTGTTTCACATTTGTTTAAGCCATATGCAGAAATGCTCCCTACCTGTGCTGCTTTATGATCCTCTGGATGAGTTCTGTATTTGATGAGCAGCATTTTAAAGCGATGCTGCAGATGGATGTTCTGTGGCCATGGAAAGAGCTTTGCTCGTTATCTCCTCTGAATGTTGGTGATGCAGGTGACTCCAGCAAAAGAGGAATATCTCTGTTTCAGGTCAAGCTGATACAGATGCAGAGACAGCTGTGGGATCTGAAAGAGATTAAGCCCAGCTATATGAATTTCATAAACAGTAATGCAAACCCACTGCACACCTTAGGCTGATATTAAACAGAGGATGAGTTAGTATTCATTCATCTTAGAGCAAATGCACTATAATGAAATGCAAACATCAGGTTTCACTTACAAAACCCAGGTTTCCCATAGGAGGCAGTTTATGGAGTGACCATTTATTAAAGACAAATGCTATCATTTGAAACATATCTCACGTAGAGCAGGGGACTGGCTGAGGCAGAGGAGTGGTAACTGGAGATAGAGCTTTGCATTTACAAGCCATTGTTTTAAAGAGACTCCCCGTGTCCAGGAACGTGTGATGATAGCTGCCGGGTGCTCGAGTGTCCTCTGAGAGCCCCAGCCTCTGCCTCCCACGGCGAGCACAGCCCCTCAGGGTGCTGAGTGCTGCAACTCAGGTCAAACATGCTGAGCTTTAATATCTATTTAACAGCAGGAGGAAAGATAGTACAGTTATCCTGAGTCAGACCAGTCATGTGCTTAAAATAAGCAGGTATAGGAAGGGGGCCCTTGCCCCAGAGGAGCTGCTCAGCTCCAGGGTACTGAGCTCCAGTCCCTTCTCTGGAAATCCCCAGAAATGAGACCAGGTTCCTGCAGGGATCTGCTGGGGCTGGGGCTGGGGAGGACCTTGTCCAAGAAGAGCATGGTAAAAGGATTCCCATCTCTGCCCATGGACAGAGGCCAGTCTGAGGTGTGTCACCTCCTCCCAGGTCTCCCAGGCTCTGGGGTCTCTGAACCATCTTTCAGACAGGAGATCCTCCCCATTTGAGTCTATCCCTCTTGAGGCATGCCAGTGTCAGCACTCACTGGCCACCAGCCTGATTTGCCTTCCAATTCATGAGCTGGTGGCTTTGAGCTGCAGGGCAAATGTTAAGTGATAACAGCTGCTGTTAAATTCACATCTGCAGGTAATTTTGCTATTCACCTGGAAATAAACTGTTCATTCAATTAATTAAAAAAATATATATGTTCCTTTCTGAAATCTTTCTGGCTAGATCCTGGCATCCCAACCAGGTGGTGCTGTTTGTTTCTCACTTTTGAAACGAGAAGCTCCTCTAGGACAAGAATGTCCTTCATAGGCAGTAGCAGGTAAGATCACATGCTTTCCAGAAGCATAAATTCTGCTCATTGCGTGTAGAAGAACTTTCTGGCTCAATGTAGTATGACATTTGCAACCATTTAATTTGAATAAATTCCACTTTTTGTGCTCCATCCGGCTTTTAGTACCTCAGCCAAACCATTCGTAAGGGACAGAATGTAAATCCTTCCTGTGTTTCCCCTCCTGTGCTATCATCAGGGATCTATCATGCTAATGCTGCTGTTCCTTTTGCTTTCAGAGCTCCCAGAGGTCAGCAGTTCAGTTCCTGGAGTCCTGGAAAAAAAACTGGGATTCATTTTGGGTGGAAAGTGGCTCTGGAGCAGGAGGGGTTGGGATCTCTCCCTGATCCTTGTGCTGTGTGATGTGTGGGGAGGCTGTGAAGGAGGAAATGTGTCCTGGAGCAGGTGAGGTTTCTGCTCTTGGTGAGGGTGTATGAGCCAGGACAACCCGAGCAGGGACATCCCAGGGCAAGGAGAGCCCAGGGGGAGGCAGCCTGGCCCATCTTGGCCACAGAAATGGCTCCTGGAGAAGCAGAGGAAGATTTTATTGTAGGAAACAACCAACAGAAACATCCAGCCCCTGCCAGCCCTGGGTCAGGCAGCTGTGCCAGCAGCAGCGTGGTGCCCGTGTGTGTCTGAGTACAGCAGTGACACTGGGACGTGGCCAGCGCTGCCTGAGCGAGGCATGGCAAAAGCAGCTTGAAGTCGAGAAGCCCTGAGGCAGAGCTGGGGGATAAAATTCAACATCCAATTATGGGCAGCCAAGAAAAACGATCAGTTTTCCATAGACTGGAACAGATGCCAAGCACCCATGTCCTGGAGCACAGCCCCGGGAGGGGTCCCTGCCTGTCAGCCAGCACCAGAGAGCCCGGGGAGGGAGTGGGTCTCTCGTCGGGGAGTGAGGGTGGAGGGGCTCCAGAAGTGCATGGAGACCACCGGCCTCAGTCACTTCTTATCCCTTGCAAGAGAGTTCCAAGAGCCTCGTGTCTATCCCACCCCCATCCTCCACTCTTCATTGCTATGTATTAGATGCCACCCTTATTTTTGTAAGCACTCTCTCTAATGACTTGCAGTTTCTGTACTCTAGTATCTCAGGAAAGAATTCTTAAACTGCAGGCAGATGTGAGCTCTGGTGAGCACGGCCAGCACTGGGAACCTTCTGTGAAGACGCAGACAGAGGCAGGTCCTGGCTGGGCTCGAGAGCCACCGCTTGGCATCCGTGAATGAGAAAATCGGATCCTTTCCTGCAGAGCTGAGTGTTACAGGTGACTCATTCCTGGGAACACAGCCAGGAGAAGATGCCCATCCACACTGAGCCTGCCTGGCCCCTGCACAGAGGGGAATGAGCAACAACCCCCAAAAAGGCAAGTTGCATCTATCAAGGGCTCTCCTGACTGCATTATCCTCACAGCTCCACATCTGGCAGGGAGAGCAATGGGGCACGGGAAATGCATTGCCTGCCTGCCTGTATAGCTCAGACAGGCTGGTGACAGCTCAGCAATGTAAATGATGCATATTAAGCCCTAAATAAAGTGTGAGGAACATGTTTGGGATCAGTAAATCCATCCTGACAAGAAGAAGCAAAGGAATGAAATCCCTTTTCCCAAACAGACTGTTAAGTCTGTGGACTAAATGGAATCTAGTCCCACTGAAAAATGGCTCCTGAAGATTTATGGCTGTGGTCTCCCAGCTCCGATCAGCAGGGATGCCAGCATCAGCAACAGGGGCAGGGATCTCTTGGGGAGGGTGAGGCTCGGCTCAGGAGCTGGGGACATATTCCCCTCCTCAAAACGCTCAGATTTCATCAACCCCATTTTGTCTGCACACATTTACAGACAAGTTCATGACATTTCCCATTGCATTCCACCATCAGCAATTTATCATGCCCTAGGGGTGGCCACAGCCAAGTGTCCCTCTGACTTTCAACAGACCTGTGGGCCTTTCTTCTCTGCATAAGTGGTAGACTTAAGATAAGCCCAGAGTCTCTTAAACATTCCTGCCTCCTAATAAACAAAGTGGACGTGATGTGTTACAGGCTGCGTTACCTAGAGTCAGCCAGCTGAGACGGTGTCTTTACAGTTTTCTTGGTGCTGGCGAGTCCCTTGTCCTCAGAAGATGCCGGGCAAGCTAGAGAGCCTGCAGGGCATCTCAGCACACTCCTGCCATGGCAAATGGCAGCTGAATGGTGACATTGCAGGCAGCAGTGTAAGGAGGAGCCCGGGGGCTGCATGTGCTGCTGCTGGGCCTGGGATCACACGGCTTCGAGTCTGCTCCCAGGGAATAAGGACAGCCCGGGTCTTAATGCAAAACATGATCCAGCCCAGCTTGCTCCAACTTTACACTGTTAATTTCCCAGCAGGTTTCTGTGCCCGGTCCCTCTGCTGAGCCACCTGTTCCAGCAGACTCATATTTTCCAGGGAAAGCTTTTCCAAAAAGACAAGCACCTGCCCAAAGCCTGGAGGCAGCTGCAGTCTGGCAGTGCTGGGCAGACCCTGCAGTTGTCCTGTCTTTGAAGGCGAGCACTGCAATGGGAGGCTGAGCATCACACCCCAGACCAGCACATCCCTCACTCCACTAAAAGCCATCAGATGCTTGTGTCTCCCCTGGAACCAGAGAGCGAGTCTCCGTTCCTGAAGAGCATTTGTTTGAGAAATCAGTCATGCTGCTAAGGCAGAAATACCTGCAGAGGAGGTTCAGAGAGCTCTGTGGCCCCTGGATGTGATCAGTTCTGTGCTGCCAGCCCCACAGCTCTGTGCTTGAGGATGGGGTCTGCAGGGGAACAGATGAGCCATAGGGAACAGCCTCTTCTGGACTTCATTAAGTCTGTGAGTTTTTAACCACTTTGTGGTATGTTCTTTGCTGCCCTTTCATTTGAACCAAGGCCAAAAAGGTGGGAGAGAGGTTTTTCTAGTGCCTATGTTTGTGGACTGTTGTTCTTGGTCTCTGTGGGCTGCAGTTGAGGTTATCTTGCATTCACCAGCCTTTGGAGACCACAGCCACCCTCCTGTCTCTGTTGTTTGGGTGCTGTGAGTCAGGTAGTTCATGTCCCAGGACACGGGGCCACACTGCCAGCATGAGCTGCAGGCTCAGAGCACAGGAGTCTGCCAGGACACCTCACCAGATGCACATTGTCTCTTTGTTCCTCTGAAAACCACAAAAAAAGTTTCTCCCTTCACAGTTCAGTGGTGCCCAGACAAAGATGATGTGAAATCTGTGGGAAGAATTATTTTATTACAATATAGGAATTCACAGAACCAGATGTTTAAAATTAGCTGTTGCCTCTCCATAGGAGCACTGCTCCCCCTGCTCAGTGGAGCTGTTTGAAAGATTATTTACAATGCTTTAAACATGTCTGCTGCTGCTTGGGTCTCCAAAAGCTGCTTGGAGTCAGGGTCGATGCCACAGTGACTCCTCTTTATTCCTCTGTGCCACAGGAGCCGGTGGAGAGAGGGCAGCGATGCTGGGGCTGTGGAAGGGCAGGGCAGCACAGTGTCCCTCAGTGACCCCACCATGCCTGGCAGCAGGAGGGAAAGGAGCAGACCCTGGATGGTTCCCAGCCAGGAAATCATCCTGCCTTGCGGGAAGCATTTTATGAACTACATTCCCTGGGGAGGTGTCCTCCCTCCACAGGGATGCAGTCAGCACTGCCCGCCTGCGGGAATGCAGGTCTCTGCCCACAGACCCCATGTGTGCCTCTGCTCCCTTGGGGAACTGGGGTCCAGCAGCCTCTCCCTAGTCCCCTAAGAGCCAAACCCTGTGCCTGGTTTTCTTGTTTTCTGTGCTGTTTCTCGCCCAGGCTCCTGCAGCTGGGTTCAAAGGAGCCCGAGGCCCTGGCTGGAGACGGGTCCCTGGTGGGAGCCATGCAGCCGGCAGCTGTTTTGCAACAGCCAGGGATGGCTTTTCCAGAACCATCCAACATCTGTTAGTCAACCCCAGTGCAGCGTCTGCGGGTCCTTAGGCTGGAACAGGGAAGCGAGGCTCACACGCACGTCCAGGCTGGCAGTGTTGTTTGTTTCCTCAGCATCCAGAATTTCATCTTTTCCACCTTCACGTTGCCAGCACAGTCCTTATCCGCTGCCCTGACACCTCCAGGGTTTATTTCAAGCCGAACCACACTGTCTCCATATGTGTTCCTTCTACTAGTTGCTGGTTATGAGAAGTGGATGCTGTTGCTGGTCCTCCTTGTGTCCATTCAGAAGTTGGCAGTCCTTAAAAGCTCATTCATCTTAGACAAGCCTAATGGCATTTACAGCCCTCACCCCGCAGGGACAGTTAACTCCTTCTCTCCCGTTAACCCCGGGTGCAGCATCAGCAGCCACGCCAGCATCTAATTAAAGTGATGCAGAAAATCAACCACATTCCCTGCACCACTCACAAGAGACAGAGGTGGCTGTGGGATGGGGAAAACGGTGGAAAAGTGGCAGGAGCTGTACTGGATTATTGTGACCAAAAAACACACGGCTGCAGGCACCATGTCACCCTACTGGGGAAGGACAGAGCTCCCATGGACAGATCGTGTCTGTGAGAGAAATGCAGGAAGGATGGGAAAGGGAAAGGGGAAGGGAAAGGGAAAGGGAAAGGGAAAGGGAAAGGGAAAGGGAAAGGGAAAGGGAAAGGGAAAGGGAAAGGG
>JAOEGS010139105.1:0-56614 GCA_025447755.1 Corythornis vintsioides
GCTGGCGGGCCGGTGGCGAGAAGCACCCCCTTTTGGCCTCGCCGAGCAGAAGGCATTTCTCCCCTTTTGTTTGTCCTTTTTTTTTATTATTTTTCTTTTTTTTTTTTTTTTTTTTTTTACATCTGCGTGCTTCATTTTCCAGAAGCTGTCATTTTACATAAAGCTCTCAGCGAGGTACATCCATTCCCACTGCCAAAATCTCCATATCAAACACTTGTAACATGCCGCTGAGCTGACAGCCCCGGCTCTCCGCGCTCCGTGGCGTTACAAAGGGATGCTGCGTCGGTGAAGGATATAAATACACGCGCTGGAATGACACGCAGCGCGCTGCTCGCTCGCCAGCTCCGCGCTCCCCTGCTCGCTTGCTGCCCAGTTAACGTTTATCTGCATCCCTGGCACCGCGGCGGGGCAGCTGGTGTGTGCGTGGCACAGCAGGTGTTGCTGCAGTGGTGGCCACGGGGCTTGGCTGTTGCGTGTGTTGCGGGAAGGGGCAGCTGGGCACACGAGGGAGGCAGGGGCTGCAGAGAGAGAAGGATTTGGGGGTGCTGGTGGGTGAGGAGCCGGATGTGACCTAGCCCCATGTGCTGGCACTCAGCAGCCACTGGCAGCCTGGGCTGCAACCCCAGCAGCATGGGCATCAGGGGATCCTGGCCCTCTGCTCCCAGGGCTCTGGGGAGACCCCCCTACAGTGCTGGGTCCAGCTCTGGAGGTCTCTGTTGGGAGAGCTGGAGGGGTTCAGCCTGGAGAGGAGAAGGCTCTGGGGAGACCTGCTTGGGGCCTGTCAGAAAGATGGGGACAGACTTCTGAGCAGGTCCTGTTGGGACAGGACAAGGGGAGATGGTTTGAACAAATGGGATGATTCTGGTGATTCCTTGAGACTGGGGCTGCTTGGTGGAAACTGCCCCAAATCCCATTTTAATGGGAATATGGGGACAGAGGGAGTTAAGCAATCCCACTGCTTTCCTCTCAAGGGAAAATCTTTTCTTCTGGATGAAATTCAAACCCAACCCCAAATCTCTGTTTCCTTGCAAAGGAGAAGTCAGGAAACATAAAACACACTCCCCACCCCCTAGTCTTCCAGTCTTGCAGCTGATGAGCAGAACCATTCCTGCTCGTCCTGGGATTTCCCCTCTCTTCTCTGGGAAGGTGTGACTGTTGTTGCTGATGCCACGGTCACCACGTGGTGCCACGGTCACCGCGTGCTGCCAGGCTGGCCTCAAGCACTGCTCAGCTCCTCCCCAGGATGAGACGTGGTCATCCAGGGAGGCAGTGGCATGCTGGAGCTGGTCGCAGGGCGGTGGGCTCTGCTCCTGTCACCCCTTCCTTGGGGCTACTTGGATATTCCAGGGGGGTCTTGTGGCTGGTACCGTCCGTGCAGAGCTCGGGGTTGGTGCATGAGGCAGGATCGGTGCCTGGACACATCCCTGCTTGTGTGACCTGTCTGGGCATCCCTTGATGGAGCAGCACCAGTGCCTCAGGCTGCTCTGCACCCCCTGCTCCCCCATCACCCCCTCCTCGGGGCACTAACAGGCCTCACTTCGTGGCAGCCCCTGGGGGTCTGGGTGAGCTCAGCCCATGCTGCTGCTGGCAGTGCTGGCAGCTTGGTCCCTCCTCGCTGGGCTCCAGGGCTGGTGCATCCATCGGTCGTTCCCGTTCTGGCAGAGCGTGTGCCCCGTGGTTGGGAACGCGGCTCTCGGAGGTTTCTGCTGCTCTTACAGGCGTGGGAAATAGGGGAGTTATTTTTTTTAATGTAATAGCATGAAAATGGTTTTTAATTGAGTTCGTTTCCGCAAGTTCGACGATAAATTTTTAAGCACCTCAACTCAGAGAGACAGGTCTGTGCTCGGCTCCTCTGCTTCTCACAGCAAAAAAGCTCCAGGACCCGGACTGTTGTTGTCTCTGTCCTCAGAAACCCTCTGAGCTCTCTGCCCCCCAGCTAAGGGGCAAACTGGTGTGTGGCAGGGTGTTTGTATGTGTCCCAGTCTGCCCAGCTCTGCTCCCTCGTGCTGCTGGTGGACGTGGAGTTGCTCTAGGTCAGTTTTCTGGTGACCCAACTTGACCGGTGCTGTCAGTAGAGGTTTAGTGTTGTCTCCTGCCCGAGGGAAGGTGCCTGGGGGGCTGATGCAGAGCGAATGCCCAGGGCTGCGTTGCCCCGGTGGTGAGTGGGCAGCCTCTGCTCTTCCTGGCATCTGCAGCTCCCTCCAGCCGGGATGAATCAGCCTTTCCCAAGGACCCGTGAGGGATCTGCCCCCGCCATGGCCTTGGATCCTCGGGGAGGAGCAGCCCTCCCTGTCTGGGGAGCCGTGTAGGGCGAGGGCAGTGGCAGTGCAAGCTGCAGTGCCATCTGCCACCCTTGCTGCCGGGTAGGCACAGACCTCACGTCCCCAAATGGCTTTTAGAGAGAAGTGCAGCCGGCTGGTGATGCTTCTGGGAGCCTGGGCACTGCTGATGTGCTGGGGCTGGCAGCTGCTGGGGGTTACACTGCGCCCAGGGGGCAGCTGCTCCCACGGGGTGCCTATTGTGGGCTCAGGGCAGTCCCCATGGCTCAGGGCTGGGATCCCTTTTTCCCGTGTCAGAGGGAACCACCCAGGTTTGGGCCCTGGGTCCAGCACATGGCTCAGCCCAGAGACCTGTGTTTGCCCTATGGGGAAGTCACTCGTGGGGCAGGGTCCCCTTGGCCAACAGAGGTCCGGGGGTGTTGTGGGTCCTGAGGGGTTTGTCTGAGAGATGAACACCCATCTTCTGGCCATGGCTGCTCCATCCCCCAGCCCCTCTCCTTGCCACTATGGTACACAGGCTGGCTCTGGGGTGAGCATGGTGGGCATGGCCAGGCATGCTGGGTTGGCCCATCTGCTGTCAGTGAGGAGGTGGGAGCAGGGGGGGTGGTTTAGCTCGGTTGAAGCATCGCCCTTGGCTCAGTCCCCTCGCAGGACTCGGTGGGGTGGCACTGGCACGGGCGGTGCCTCTCCCAGCATTGCCAGTACCCGCTCCTGGTTCTCTGCCCGCTCGCCTGCTGGCAGCAGCAGCTGCTGCTGTGGAGCCCGGCCGGGAGCAACCCTTAATGCCAGCTGCCTCCAGGCCACCTTCTCTCTTCCCTGCTTTGCCCGGAGGCTTTTCCCTCCCTGCCTGCCTGTGTTCCTGTGGGGAGAGGAGGGGGCAGCTGGATCTGGACAGAGGCGTGGGTTGGGCTCCTGCCGAGGGCGATGGAGGGGAGATGGTTTCTGCAGGCAAAGTTCACGAATGCTCATCGATGGCGATGGAAAGTTTTTGTATGTGCTGATTAACTGCCTCCCTCTGATGTGACATGGCAAGATAAAATATGAGCGACTGCATTCTTTGACTTAAAACTTAATTAAAACTATATATCAAAAACGTAAGACCCTAGGCTTAATAAAACCTGATAAAATTATACTAATACACTTCAATTTCAATCCAAGGCTCCCTGATGGAAGAGCGTGAGAGGCTGAACCCATAACTAGATTAGAAACACCTCCTATGCAATATTTATGGTGCTGTCCTGCTTGAGATGCATGGCCTCCGAGGAAGACTCTGGCACAGTGATGAAGAGGAGTTGTCAGCCCAGCTTACATGTAAATAGGAGAGAGGTCAAGATCACACAAGCATGCTCCTGGGAGGGGGAGAGCGACTCTGGAACTGCGCTGGTCCCAGAGGCTGAGCTAAGGGAGGAGGCTTCTGCTCCCCATTGTGCCCTGGGGATTCCCTGTACCCAGGCCCAGCCTTTGTCACGTTGCCACGATCCCCGTCGGCAGTGCTGGTGGCCCAACAGCTGTTTGTCAGGATGAAGGGAGAGGTGGTGAGCTCTGGCGGGTGGGCTCGGCCCGCGGTCTCCGGACAGCTGCCGATAGCTGTCGGCTGCTTTGCCTTCACGGGGTGATTTATTGAGCTGCACGTTGGGTTAGAGGCGTAGAGCCAGGGTTCTAAGATGAGGATTCGGGGGGGGAGAAAACGAGCTTGTTTGTTAGTTCACTGGGCTGGAGCGTGGCCATCCTGGCAGGAAGGTGGTGGGTTGAGCTGCTGGGGAGTCATTTTATGGTGGAGGTGCCTCTGCTCACTTCCCTCCAGGCAGAAATCTGCTGGAGTACCCAGTCGATGGGGGCAGGTTTCCTCTGGCACAGCCTGGGACATCCTTGCTGCTCTCTCTGCCTTTCCCTGCTGGCCTCCTGTCCTCAGAAGCTCATTTTTGGGCAGAGATGTCTCGAGGTCGTGCCTGCAGAGGGGTTTGTGCTCAGGGCTGGCATCACATCGCGCTCTTCAGTGGGGTTTGGGGCGACCGGCGGGACTCGGCACGGCTCAGCCGGCCGCAGTGCTGCGGGAAGCGGCTCTGGGAGACTGCTAATGTGGAGCATAAATCGTGCTGGAGACAGGGGAGGTCAGAGGAGGGAGGCAGGACCAGTAAAGCATTGCGGTCAATGAGACTCTGTCCTTAGAGGAGAAGCTGGGGTCTCATTACTGAGCGAAGGGAAAGTGCGTGGTGATGCTTCACGGGGCCGGGTGAAGAGCTGCCCTGGCCATGCTCTGCTGCCCACCAGGGCACTGGTGCTGTGTGCTCCTGCATTATCACTGCCTCTCCCTGCTGCAGAGGGTCTTGGGGGCCAAGCTCCCTTTTTGACGTGTTTGCCCACAGGCTGGAGGGGTTGGCAGTGATGGCAGCCGGAGGAGCTGCGGTGTCTCTGCTGCATTTGGGTCCTTGAGTTGTGCCCAAAGCTGTTGGGACAGCCTGGCTCTGTCTCATCTGATGCACCCGGATGGTGCCCCAGATGAGGAGGGGGTCAGGGCTGTCTGTTGGGGCTGGGGGGGCTGCTGGGACCTGGCTCTGCCTGCCTCCCGTGCCTGGGAACCGTGGCCGCGGCTGCCCCTGTCATTCCCTCGTCTCCTCTCCCTTCCAGGTGACTGGGCGCGTGTCTCTGGGGAGCGCTGATGTGTGTTGGTGTTTCTCCAAGGCAGTGACAGCCTGTGCTCCTCCAGCAGCAGGCGGCCTGGCTTGACCCCGGGTACTGGAGAGGGGGTGAGGTGTGTGCTGAGCTGGCAGGGACCCCCTGCCCAGGCAGGAGCAGGGTCTGCTGGGCAGCAGTGTCTGCTCTGTCCCCTTGCCCCATCCCCAGGTGCCCAGGAGGTGAGGGAAGAGTGAGAGTGAAGGGAGGGGTGTTTGTGAGCTGGTGCCCATCTCTGCCCACCCCACTTCACCCCAGCTGTGCCCCCTTGCCCCGTCCCACTCCCCAGCCTCATGTGGGGATGGCCGTGCCCGGTGCTCCGAGGAGCTGTATTTTCAGAGGCTGCGGGGGATGTCGTGTGTGTAAAATTAGCACTGCCTTGTTAGTCCTTTTCAGGCTAATTCGGAGTGAAATGCTTTAGCAGCGGTGGGCTGATTCTATCAGGAGAACAAGAACTAATTAAATTCACTCTGACCATCAAGCAGTAAATTATTTATACCCAGACAGATGCAATCTAATCTGTAGCATCCAGCCCCACTGAACTTGTATCCTCCTTGGTCTGGGGGTGAGGAGCAGATTAAATGTATAGAGGTGTAGAGCACTTGGGGGGTGGGGTGCAGAGAGAGAGGGCAGCCAGAGAAAGCAAATCCACTTTCTCTTCTGGTGCCAGCACTGGGACCCCTCTGCCAGCATCCAGCCCTGCCTGGGGACCTGCAGGGGTCTGCGGGGAGTGGGATGGGAAGCAGCTGGAAGAAGAACTGGGGTGCACCCAGAGCTCTCTGTGCTCCCAATTCCTGGGGGGTCTGGCATCAGACCACTCTTCTAGGCAGGCAGGTGGCAGGGTGGGCACTGCCCTCGCCCAGCATCAGCAGGGGAGGTGCAGGAGTCCCCCTGTTCCTAGGGAGGCCGAGCACTGCCCAGAAGTGAGGGCAGGTTTCCTCCTGCTGTGTCTTTGTCCCTGCACTGCCCTGCGATCTCCATCACCCTCTCCCAATGTTGCTGCCAAGCCCATGGGCATGGTGGGCAGGGCAGCTACGAGCTCTTATCTCCTCCTGAAGGATTAACTTTTTTGGTTATCTGATGCTGGTCTCTGATTAGATCATTCTTGCATCTCAGTAGTAACATGAGCTTTGGCTGTATAAGAGCTGCAGTTCACCCTAATTACTATCGAGCCAATCGCTCCTCTCCTTTTGAATCAAAAGTAAAGAGTCAAAAAACCATCTGCTGATCCTTTGGGGGTTTGTGAAGGATTCCAGCAACCTGGGAAAGTGCTCTGGTTTGGGCTGGGTGAAATAGTCTGTTAAGAATTATCAGGCTGTTATTTGTATTAGAGGGGCACAAGGACTTAATTGCAGGGCAGACAAGAGAGTGCCTTGTGGGGATGGTCCTCACAGCCCTGGGGAAGCAGATCTGCTCCAGGCAGGGCAGAGCTGGGCATGCATCTGGGGCACTGCTGGGCCACCCAAGGGGCTATGCAGGGTTAGCAGGGCTGGGCTGGTGTATTTTTGGGGCAAGGAGCAGCTAGATATGTCCCCAGAGCAGAATCTCCCCTGGGAGCTGCTCCTGCAGCCAAGGGGGTGGCAGAGGCATTGGGAGATGATTGGACTGGAGGTGATTTTGGGCTCTCATTGAGTTTATTAAGGTGTTTAAGGGTATTTTTCCATAATACCTGAGGTAAAGGCACCTAGAAGACTCTGACAATGGGGTCTGCTCCTCTCCCTCTCCTGTCCTTCTCCTCTCCAGCTGCACCACGTTTTGGGATGGTTGAGCCCAAATGGTGTTTGCATTTGCACCGGCGATTAATCTCTGTAGCAGGGGAGGGAACTCCTCCTATTATGAATCAGGCTCATAACTCTCCGCACACATATTTCCAAAGCCCCGTTGAACTATTAATCCTCCCGACTCCCTGGGGTAGGGAGGATGGAGGGGGAAATGTCACCTTGTGGCAGGAGAGCTGTGATCGGCAGCCAAGGCAGCCAGCTCCGTCTTGGAGATGACTCCTGGTCTCCAGATCACTCCGATGGGCCGTGTGGCCTCACAATTGATTTAAAAGGGGAAAACAAATAAATAATTTTTTTTTTTCAAAAAAAAAAAAGAAAAAAAATAGAGAAGGCAACTGCTTAGCTCTGGTTTTGCTGCTGCTGAGAGGACAGATTTGCCTGCTGGCAGCTTTCTGCCATTAAATGGATGAGCTATTCAAGTGTGGGTTATGGATTTAGGATCAGCCTGACTGTGCTTGGAGAAGACACACGATGCTGAGCCCAGATGGATGTGTGGTCCGGGATGGGGGCCCAGGGGAAGCCAACATGCTCTTCTCAATAGAAGCAGAAGGTGGGATGGAAGAGCCTTCATCAGGCTAACCTTGCAGAGGGCAAGAAGCTCCTCCAAGCTCCTCTGTCCCCGGTGTGGCCAGGTCCCCTCTTGGCTGCGTGCGAGGGAGACTCACGGGGACACTCCCCGCCCCCTGCTGCAGCCTCCGTGAGTGGAAAGGCCGAAAGTGGAGCAGGAAAAATGAGCTAGACTTTCATCTTGAGACCAAACTGGAATAATAATGGGAGGTTCTTGAAACAGACTCTTCCCAGAGGTGGGTACTGGGAGCTCCCCTCTGGGTTTGGTGCAGTTGGTTGGAAGGGACCATGGGCACCACGTGGCAGCGCTGGAGGAGAAGAGCTTGGACACGTTTGGGGAAGGGACCAAGGCTGCTGCATCCCTGCGACCTTCTGTGCCGCAGCTGCACAGCACCACCTGTGAAGCCACCAGCTGGTGAGCACCTGGCGAGCTCCTGGTGAGCACCTGGCGAGCTCCTGGCTTCTGCAGTGCGTATGGTGAGTGTGTTGCACCCTCACAGCCCAGCAGCAGGGCAGTATTGGTGGCTGGGTGCAGGAGCAGCTTCCAGGGCAGCCAGCCAGTGCTGCCACCATCCTCCCTGCCAGGCAGCACTGGGAGAGGAGCCCGGCTTGGCTGGAATGTTTCAGAGTCTGGGAGCATCTTCCAGGCTGCAAATATCCCTTTCCAGCCCCAAAGCTGCCACAAACATCCTTGCAGCTCCTGTGGGCACACATGGCCCTGCCCTGGCATCCATGGGGATGGTAGAGGGCGAGCTGGAGCTGGCTCCCCACAGCCAATGAGGAGAGGGACCCGATTCCTTGTTTGTGGATCCTGAGGATTGCTTGTGCACTGAGCAGCCAGGCGATGAAGCAGTAGGAAGGCATCTCCTTGTTGCTGCTCTGAGTGGGATGAGATGCTGCGAGCTCTCAGCCCGGGGTGTGCCCGTGGTCCTGGCATTGGTCTCTCCCGTCTTCCGACCCGCAAATACTCCCAGAGCTGGAAGAGCACAACACAGGCATTTTAATATTTTTTTTTTTATTTTTATTTTCCATTTTTGACATTGTTCCTCAACCCTTCTATCGCGCTTCTTGTTAAGCTGTTAAATCACTCCATTTATTTAGTACGAGCATTGCTGAGAGCTCATTTTTATCTTGGTGAAAACCAGACTTGCTCATGGGCACATAATGAAATTGTATAAATATACCCTTAGCTGGGAATCTAATTTATTTTTCCTGTTCATTATGGGGTAGAAGGCCATTATGAGAAGTATAACTTTTTTTTTTTTCCCAGTGCTGGAATTGAAAGGCTGGTGCGGGCTCTTTTTATACTGATGATTTCGTCCTGATTCAATTTAAAGCTGGTTAGAGCTCAAATACTGTAGCATAATTGACAAAGATCGGTGTGGGTTGTAATGCTAATGTCTTGTCTGCGGCTCCGGCGGCAGCGCTGGCCGAGGGCGGGCCGGAGACCGGGTCCAGCGGAGAGCAGGCGGGTCGTGGCGTGCCCGGCACGGGCATCAGGGAGCCGGGCAGAGCTGCTGGGCAGCGGTGCGTCCATTGGCATCCCTGGCAATCCATGGCAGCGCAGGCATGTGGGGAACGGCAGCGGCCTGGCCCCGGGGTCAGCAGGACACGAGTCTGTCCATTTGTCCGTCAGCTGGATTGATTTTTTGACTGTATTGATATTGCTATAAAGTCATGTTTATAGAGCTATAATTAAGCGGGACCATTTAGCAGGCAGTGTTAAGTGCTGAGCAGATTTATGGCACGGTTCAGCCTTCTGCGGTGTTATATTTCACCATGAAGCACACCAGGTTTTTATGCGTTCTGCGATTGTGTTGGGTTGACAGTGATTAGTATAATGGGGGTTTCCGGGGTCGTGTTGCCAAGCTAAGGAAACAGCAATTACGGTCTTGCTGCAGTATCAACTTAATTGCATCTATTTGTGAGCCACGCCAGCCCGGGTGCAGGGGAGCAGCTGGTGGGGCGAGCCCGGCCTCCCCCCTGTGCCCGCCAGCCCCATCCTGCCCCTGGCCAGGGATGTTGTGGCTCTGCATGTTTGTTAGTGGGCAGAGCAAAGGGCACCTCCTGTGCGGGCACACGGCGTGGCTGTCCAGCGCTGGGCGGCCAAGTCGTCGCTGATGGGGTGCTGGTGCTGGGGGGACAGTGTGGGAAAAACTGTGGGAACGAGCAGAGCGGGAGAGGGGAGCGAGCAGAGTGAGCTGAGTGGGAGAGGGGAGTGAGCAGAGCGGGAGAGAGGAGCAAGCAGAGTGAGCGGAGCAGCAGAGGGGAGCAAGCAGAGCGGGAGAGGGGAGTGAGCGGATTGGAGAGTGAGAGCAGCACCGGTGAATTGGCAGCGGTGCAATTAGAGGTAACCTTGGCATGCACCTGTCAGCCTTGCCTTTGAACTCTCTCCCCCCAGCGGCTTCCCTGAGATCTGGAGATTCACTGGCTCAGCCCCTCGCCATCCGGAGAAGCCGCAGCAAGGTTTTGCAGAGTGGTTAATGTGTGATATGGTGGTTAAAGGGCCTTTCCTGAGCATCAGGGATTAATGGCTCTGTCCCTCCGTGGACAGAACCCAACCCTTCGCAGGGTTTAGGGGTCACCCAGGGGTGCTGGGGAGTGTGAGGAGCAGGAGCTCTGGCCATCCTGATGTCGGGGCCGAGCACCCTACAGGCCTGGGTCTGGGCAGGGTGGGGATGCGGGTGCTGCTGCAGGACACGAGTCCCTGGCCTGCTGATCTGAAAGCAGCGCGAGGCTCGTGGATGCCCGGCCACGAGTGCAGCCGTCCCGTCTCTCTTGGCGAGCAGAGGTGGGGTTGGGAAGGGCAGCCTTCCTTGCTCTTGCCCTTGCTATGTGAACTTTCCCAATTCGCTGCAGGAATCAGATGGGCTTTTGCCGACTAAGAGGTGTTAAATGGCTCTAAATACTCTTCACGCTGCAATATCTCCACCACAGCGTTTAATTGAGTGCCACAGAAATGCCTATAAATAAATGTAATATGCCTGTGCCAGTCCCTCCTACAGCATCTTGGAGCTTGCAAGAAAGTCGACAAGTGGCTTGTGCTCAGGCTGCAGCTTCTGCCCTCCCCTCCCTGCTCCTGCCCTTTTCTTTTTGCCCTTTCCCCCCATCTGAGAGTGGGTGTGTGCAGCCCTGTGTCAGTGCTCCTCTGCCTGCCCCTCTGCAAGGCTCTGGCTTTTCACCACCCCTGGTTGGGCACCTGGGGACGTCGAGCCCCTCCGTGGTGATGCCATCCTGCTGGGAGGTGTGGAGCATCAGCCCAGTCCTGGGCTGCAGTTCCTCTTGGAATGGGACTGGGAAGTCCCTTGCAGGTGTCCCTGCTGCTCCCCTGGAGCCACAAACCCAGGCGCTGGGCACTTGGGCTGGGTGCTGTACCTGGAGACAGGCAGCAGCAGCGAGTAAGGAAAGCAAGGGTAGGAAATGGGAGAGCAGAGGGAAGGGTATGGAATCATTTCAGGGCTGTTTGTGCCGTTCCCACATCTGCATTTCTGTCTGGATTCCTTTGTGGTTGGGGATTCGTATACACCAAAATAGACGGATTTCCCACCAGACTGCCTTAAATCTCCGGCAGATCAGGCTGAGCCCAGCAGACAGAATGTGTGCGCTGCGCTGGAGCTGCTGCAAAAGGTACTTTCTGGTTGCTGGTGTGCGGAGCTGCCTCCTGAGAAGCGCTGCTGAATTCCTGCCACGTTCCCTTCCCAGAGCCTTTATTAGAGAGAATAAACAACAAGCTTAAGGAGAGGGAGGAGTGGGCAGCGGGCGCTCCTTGGCGTGCAGCACAGCCTGGCACAGCTAGCAAAGCAGTGGGTGCCTGGGGTGCTGGTGCTGCAGGGTGCCCTGCCGTGGAGTCCCCTCCCTGGCTGTGGGGCAGGGGATGGAGCTGGCTGCCTGCAGCCCTTGGCATCTCCCCAGCCAGGCTGCTCCGAGCACCCGGGTGGGCTCTGGAGAAGCTACGGGGTCCCCAGGACCCCTGTGCACTGGGCACCTGGCTGGACTCCTCTTGGCACAGGGGAGCCTTTGGCTTAGGTTCCTCGGCTAACAGATCCCTAAATAGGCTCCTCAGACCTCCTCAGTTGACTGCCTCTCCAGTGCTGATGAGCCACTCTGCTGTTACTATTTAAAATCCTAATTGCTTTAATCAGCTTGCCTTTAGCCGCAGCTCAGCCCGAGGAGGCCAGGGGCTGAGAGCTCTCCTGCTCCCCTTCCGCCCACAGCCCCCTGCGCTCTCCAGTGCAGCTGCAGCCTGGGCACCACTCGGGGACGTGGCACTGGCACCCAACCGCTCTGTGCCAGCACTTGCCAGCAGCGGGGCTTGGCCTGGGAGTGATGAGCTGGTGGGATGGCCATGGGGTGATGCCGGGATGACCATGGGGTGATGCTGGGATGGCTGTGGCATGGTGCTGGGATGGCCATGGGGTGGTGCTGGGATGACTGTGGACTGTCTGCAGGGCTGAGCACAGGTCTCCTGGAGAGGGGGAGGACAAGGATATTCACAAATGAGTAGAAAAGGAGCTGCTGTTACCAAGGGCCAAAAGGTGTCACTGCTAATGAGCTGGGAGTCCCCTGTGTCCTCTCCCGCAGCCCCCCTGTGCTCATCTTTATGGCCATTAATTCCTTTCCCTGGTCAGAATTACTCCTGTCTAGCAGGACCAGGGACACCCCTGTTCCCACACAGCCAGCCCCCTGGGAGAAGGGGGCACGTCCCAGCCCACGGCTGCAGTTTTGTGTTGGGGATGCGGGGGCTGAGGTGGCTGCATCCCTGGGTTTGGTGGCTTCCAGCCGTGACCTGTGTCTGGCCTGGCAGCTGGGGGCGTGGGGCAGAGCTCTCCTGGGGCTGTGCTCGCAGCCAGGCTCGCTGGGATGGGTGGGAGGTTGCTGGATTAAAATAGCTCGGCGCTTCCCTGGCTAAGGGAGCCCTGCGGCAGGAGCTGCGTGGTGGAAAGACACCCAAGGGGCTGTGCCGAGCGAGGGGAGGGTGGTGCTGCTGGATCGGTGCCTGACACCGACTGTGCTGGGCAGGGCTGGAGATCAGAGGACCCAAATCTGTTGGGTGCAGTGTCACCCCCGAGGGACCCCCTCCCTGCCTTTGTTTCCCTTCACTGGTTCACCCCGGGGGTTTCCAGGCAGAGGGTGCTCGCCAGCACCAGTTCTCTTCCTCAGCTCGAGGTCTCGTGGCTGACCAAATCCAGGCTGGGCATGAGAGCTGCATTCCTGGCTTGTGTTAGGAGTAGTGTGGCCAGCAGGACTGAGGTGGTGATTATGCCCCTGGGCTGGGCACTGGGGATGCTGCCCCTCAAATCCTGTGGTCAGTTTTGGGCCCCTCACTCCCAGTAGGACATGGAGGGGCTGGAGCGTGGCCAGGGAAGGGTCACGGAGCTGGGGAAGGGTCTGGAGCAGGAGTGTGGGGAGGAGCAGCTGAGGAACTGGGTTTGTTCAACCTGGAGAGAAGGAGGCTCAGGGGAGACCTTCTGGCTCTGGCAGCTCCTGACAGGAGGGTGGAGCCAGGGGGTTCGGGCTCTGCTCCCAAGGAGCAAGTGCCAGGACTAGAGGAACCGGCCTCGAGATGTGCCAGGGAAGGCTGAGGTTAGAGCTGAGAACAATTTCTTCTCCAGGGCTGTCCCAGGCTGCTCAGGGCAGGGGTGGAGTCCTCATGATCCCTGGAGGAGTTTCCGAGCTGTGGTGCTGAGGGACAGGGGTCAGTGGTGCCTGGGCAGTGCTGGGGGAATGGTTGGACTTGATGTTCTGAAAGGGCTCTTCCAACCTAAACAATTCCATGATTCTGTGATTTGTGCCTTGCCAGGAGGCACCTGGCAGGAGAGGGATGGGGGACTGGGGTGCTCAGCGCTGGCAGGAGCTGGTTGGAGGAAATGAGCAGGAAGGTTCCTGCTGCGGCTGGCGATGCCAGTGTCCCTGCCACGGCTGGTGGGCTCTCTGCTGCGTCTCCTTCTCTCTTGCCAAGCCCGGCAGCATGAAGGCGTTTGCCAGGGGATGGTGCTGGCACCCCTGGCATGAGTGCCAGCTCTTGGGGACAGGCTGCTCCTCACCTTCTGCCGTCCCATAACGTGGCTTCTCCGGGGCTCTGCATCCCACCTGCAGCCCCTCTGCCAGCGCCGAGCATCCCCTGTCCTCCTCCCTGAAGTGTGGCTGCTCCAGCCTCTGCGCCAGTGTCCGTGAGGAGCTGAGCCCCCCACCTCCTCCCCATACTGGGTCTGGGGGAAGAGTGGTGTCCCCCTGCCCCTCGGGGCTCCGTGCTTCCCTCCTGGCCGCATGGCACGGCCGCAGGCTTAGCACTGGCGTGCCTAGCCATGAGCAGGGGCTGACTGGACAGCATGTGGCAGTGGCCCTGGGGCTGTGTTGTCCCAGAATATCCCTGGATGAGCAGAAAAACCTCGCACAGTGGATTGCACAACTCGCAGCAGACTTCCCAGGGAGCGAGGACATCTCCGCATTTATTCAAGGACATCCCTTCTCAATTAAATCCCGGCATGGGCTAAACAAATGGGCTGCTGAGATCAAAGGGATTTTTTTTCTTTCTTTTCAACTCTTTTTTTATTATTTTTTTTTTCCCCCAAATCATTGAAAAGATGCATTGGAGAGAGAGTGGTGCCTCTGGCTCCCACTCGCCTGCTGGGGAGCAGAAACTGCCATTAAATGCCCATGAAGGCTTGTGCCTGTGTTAGTGCAGCACTGGTGAGTGTTTGTGCTGGTTTCAGGGTGATGGCCCTGGGTGGTTGAGTGAGCCCTCTGGTGGGGGATTGCCCATTGGCACGGGGTTGCCCATTGGCACAAGATTCATAGATTCATAGATATTAGGGGTTGGAAGGGACCTAGAAGATCATCTAGTCCAACCCCCCTGCCCGAGCAGTCGTGCACCTGGAGCTCAGTTTGCTTATCGCCGCTTCACCGCAACCTTATCCCTGAGCTGTGGCACCCACTGGCACTGCTCAGATCTGGCCATGGGACAGTTCCCTCTGGGGCTCAGAGTCAGCTCTGACCCCTCGCTGGGGGGTCCGGGGGTCCTGCCCCTGCCTGGCCGTGTGCTGGGGCTGGAGCCCACGCATCCCATCACTCCGCCATGGGCTCCTCGGGGATTGATGGTGTCATTAAAGCATCAGGCTGGCCTGGGGCTGGGATTTATGGTGGAATCTGCCTCGGTGAAGGTTTTATCGCAGCCGTTAAACAGCCAAGCGTGTGCTGGGGGCTGGCAGTGCCGGGGGTGGCCGGGCAGGGTCCGGGTTGTTTACTGCTGGTGCAGCGAGGGTCTGCTCTCGCAATCATCCCTAATGATGGAGGCCACTCTCCTGGGCACCCTGCGATGTGGGCAGTGATGGGATCCCCCCGAGCTGTGTGGGCTCCCATGGGATGCTGTAGCTGTGTGTGGGGGTGTCCTTGTGTGGGTAGAAGGGACCAAAGTGATGCTTGTCTGAGCAGTGAGATCCAGGGCAACGTCCTTGGAGATGCAGGCAGAGTTGGCCAAAGGTTGTAGCTCGGCTGGGGTCTGTTCTCTGGCTGGGACCTCGTAGCTGGGTTGGGTGCTGGGGCTGTGCCAGGCACGGCTGTTACCCACTGGCGCTGTGCTTGCCTTGGCATCTTTTGCTGGTGGCTGATGGCAGGACAATTGCACTCAGCCGGTGCTGTCCCAGTCCCTCCCACAGGCATCATCACAGAGCCATCTCCCCGACTCTGGACATTGCCTGGCCTTTTTGCTCTTCCCCTGTAGCCCTGGAAAGCTTCAGAGCCCCTGGGAGGTGAGAGGACACGCTGGGGCGAGGAGCCTGCATGGCACACGTGTGCCATGTTGGCATGACCATGCCAGCAGCAGGCACCAGGGCTTAGCAGGAGCCCTGAGCAGCCCCTCCCACAGGGGCACCCCCAGCCCCTGCTCTGGGTACCTTGGCTGCATTTTCAGGGTGCAGAGCCCAGCACAGCCCCGAGGTCCAGCCACATCCCTCGAAGCTGTTCTGCTTCAGGGGCTGGCCACGGTCTGCGTGGGCCCGACCTCCTCCCGTTCCCTCTGCCACGGATCCGTCTGTTAAGGAATTGATCCCTTTGCCACCAGCCCTGGCTCCTTTTTTCCTTTTAAATGGTGTCACTCTTCTATTTCCTGGCCTCTCTAATAGATTTTTATATAATCACTACAGTGCACTTTTAAAGAGCGATAGATCACGTTCATTGCTTTTCCCCGTGATTAATTTCCCATAATAGTCCTCTGTAACACCAAGGCAAAGAGAGGAGAGCGAAGAAAAACCCCCACATTATCCACTTTGTGCTCAGAGTATAAATGAATTAGATTTAATTTTTGTTTAATTGTTTCCATAGCTCAGCCTCTGCTAACTTTGCAGGATAATTTATTTTGCAGTCTTGGGGAAAAGAAGGGAAGAAAGTCTCCACAGCCGAGCGGCCTGCCTGTGGATAGTGGTTAATTACAGCTGATAGCCTTATCTGCTTGTAATTACTGGAGTGGTGGTGGGCGCGCTCCTGCCGCCGGCTCCCCTTGGCGTGCCCTGGGTCGATCGCGGGTGAGCAGCGCGGGGTCCCGGGCTGTGGGGCAGCTGGGAAGGGGCGAGATGGGGACGTGGGGATGTTTGCACATCAGCGAAGCGTGGGGACCTCGGCCGAGGAGCTGCTTGGCTTGGGAGGGGCAGAAGCTGGACTGACAAGGGAAGGGACATATGTCCCGAGTGCTGGTATGGGTCTGCCTGGTGGTGGAGGTGGCTGTGGCACCCCTGGGGCAGGTCGCCCTGGCAGGATGATGGTGCCAGAGCAAGCAGAGCGAGAGGAGGAACCTGGAGGGTGGTAAAGAGTTGAGCTGTCCTGGAGTAGGGCTGATATGGGACAGGGCTGGGTGCTGGGGAGCTACCATGGGACCAGGCTGGGCTCTGGGGGGCAGCTGTGGGGCTGGGCTTGGTGCTGGGGAGCCGCCATGGGGCCAGGCTGGACTCCCTTCCCACTGTCTCCTGCTGGGAGCATTTGGTTGGGAGGTGACAGATGCTCCCATGGGATGCTCTGGCCCCATGGCTCTGTGGACCTGGCATGAGTGTGACTGGTGACTGGCGTCCTGGGTGACAAGTAGCTGGGGTGATGGGAGTTTACTCTGGCTGCTTATTTTTCTGGAATAGCTTAAGAGGAGCATTTCGAGGGGAAGGTGTGAGCTCCCTGCGCCAAGAGCACTCCTGGCACAGCTGATCCTCGAGCATCCAGCCCCAGCTATGACAGAGCCAAACCACGAGGAAACAGCCCCACGGACCAGCACACGAGAGCAGGTAGAGGTCAGGCAGCCTCGTGTGCTGCCCACGTGCTGCTGACTCTTGTGTTGGGAAGCTGCTCTCAGGGGTCTCCTCTCTGCTCTGCAGGTCTGAGCTGGAGCTCCCCTCTCCATGCACAGGGTCCTTGGCTCCTTGAGAATCTTGTCCTGCTCCTCCCCCCTGACCACCACCTGGGCAGGGGCAGTGGGGAGAGGAGACTGGGAATCGCTGCCTGGCATTTTCCTCCTTGATGGCCCACGGCCACTGGAGCCCCATCCTGTCCTGGTCCTGCCCCTGTGGGAGCGTGGGAGAGCAGCGGGGACGGAGCCACCGCGTGTCCTCCTCACCCGGCTCGCCATTAATCACCGGCTGCGGGGGCATCGGGCCCCTGCTTAAAATGCACCAAGAGTGCCGAGGTGAGAGCAGGAGCTCGAGAGAGCCTCTGCTAATCTGCTCCCTCGGAGACGGGCTACCTTCGGCCTGTTAATCAGTTGCAGTAATTACAATCCCAACTTTACATGTGGAATGTTAATTAAAGGATGGGACGCAGGGACCTGCAGCCTGGCAGCGAGCAGCGTGCCCAGCAGTGAGGGGTCAGGTTGGGCTGGGGGCTGTGTGGGGGTAACCCCAGTGTCCACAGCTCATCTGCTTCTCCTCCCTGCAGCCGTGGTGATGGTGCTGAGCCGTGGTGATGGTGCTGAGGAGCTGTAGTGAAGCTGGGCAGGAGACCAGCTACCCCTACTTGCTGGCAGTTCTGTGTGGTGGTGGTTGCTGGTCCGAAACTGCTCTTGTCACTACAGTCTCTTTGATGATGGGTGTCAAGGTTTGGTGAGAGAATAGGACATTGCAAGTGGGGGCCCAGAACTCTCCTTGCTGCAGCAGCTCTGGCCTTCTTGTAACTCCTACCTCCCCAGTGCCCCAAACCTGCCCGTCTCTGGAATGAGCATCCCACGTCCCTCTGCATCTCTGTCCTGTGCTCCAGGCTCTGACCATCACCATGGCCTTCTGCCCGACTCACCTCAATGCCTGGGTTGCCCCACATTGTCGTAAAGATGGACGTGGGATGCAGAGGTGGCCTTGCAGGGGGTGATGGCAGGGCTGGCTGGAGGGATACGCTGCTGGCTCGTCCCTCTGCCCTGGCAGCACTCGCCTACCTTGTCTGGCCATGGGCAGCCCTGCTCTGGGGACAGGGATCAGCATTTTCCTTCCTGAACTTCATGAAGTCCCCCTGAGTGGCACCCCGTCTCATAGTTGGCAAGGAGATCTGGGGTCCTCGTGCTGGGGCCCTGCGCTGCTCTCACTGGCAGCTCCAGCCCTCAGCAGGGTGCTCACACCCAGGCTGGCAGCCAGCAGGTGATGGCACATGGGCACCCGAAGCCCAGGGTCCTGCCCGTCCTCCCAGCAGGCAGAGCCCTGGTGCCGTGCCCATCCCTGCCTCTGCAGAGCCCCATGCCACAATGCTTTGAGAAGCATTTGTCTGACCAGCACTGAGCTGCAGTCATCTCTTCCCCGTCCCTGAGGGATGCACCACGTGCCACCAACTTGCAGCCCCCTCCAGCGCCGGGGCCCTTGGCTCTGGTCACCTGTCCCGGGGAGCCCCATGGTGCTGGGGCTCTGGGGGGATTACAGCAGTCAATGGGGTGGTGGGAGCCCAGGCGTGGGGTGAGAGCAGACCCTGGCTGAGCCTGGAGCTGGCAGATGCTACTCGCTAGTCCCTACAGCGTGTCTGGGCCTCGCTGAGTGCGGGGGTTTGGTGGAGGGGGAGTGGTGGGGGAGCTGGCGGAGGTGGGATCAGCCCCAGTTGCGGCTGGGGAGTCATTAAAACCCCGGTCAGCAGCAGCCGGGGAGCGGCACAGAGTGATCTGCCGGGGCGGTGGTGCCCTGGATTAGTGCTGCGAGCTGCTGAAGGAGAGCAGAGAAGAGGCGTGAGCTGAGAGGAATGACAAAGAGGGGAAGGAGAGGAATAAGCCTTGGAGGAGGAGGAGGAGGGCGGGGGGGGGAGGATGGATCAGTGCCGCAGGCAGTGCGGGGTGCTCCAGCAGCGATGCTTTGCTGGCCCAGCATCTGCCCAGACCCCAAGCAGGGTCTGAAGTCCTGGTGTGTGTGTCCTGTTGGCCAGGGTTGCCCAGTCCCATGGCAACCCCCTCCTCTCAGTCCTTGGGGCTGTTGAGCTCCTTTCTGGGCATTGCTTTTGTTTTCCTCCTGGAGAGGTGCTGTTGCTGGGTCACTCGGGTCTCTCCCTGTCGCTTTCCCATGGGGTCTTAACCAGGTTCACTAAAGCTCTTCTGTCTCTCCATCCACGCTGGTCATAAATCTGGGGCTTGTCTCGCCGGGCTCTGGGCTGTTGCCAGTCTTCAGATGATCCGTCTTCTCAAAATGAGGGATGCTTCTCCTGGCATTTCTAACTCCCTCCCATCACCGGCGGCGTTGGAAAGGGCAGGGGGGAGGACGCGCGCTGCGGCAGCCAGCTCCAGAAGCTGTGCCGAGAGCTGCGCACCCGCGGGAGGGCCAGTGGGGTGCGGAGCTCTGCGTGGAGCCAGCGCCTGGGCAGGTGCTGGGGGGGGTTCCATCATCCCACCCGTCCCAGAGGCTCCGCCGCCGAGGAGCCTTGGCAGCATGAACGCCGTGCCAAGGTAAGGGAACGAGGGCTGGCTCTTCCCGGAGCTGGGCGGGCTGGCCTGGCAACCGCCATGGCAGAGGTGGGCACTGGAGCGGGTGACGGGCCCGTGTTTTGCCAGGAGAGCTGATGCTGTGGAGCCACAGCTGGCAGGGGAACCCAGAAAGCTGCTGGAACTCCCTGAGGAGCAGCACTGGTGGTCAGTTTTGCTCCCATGTATTTGCTCTCCAGGTTTGGCATCCATGGTCCCTCAGGATCTTGCTGGCACGGAGCAGCAGGGCTGGAGCCATGTCCCAGGCTGCTCTAGGCACGGGATGAGGGGTGCATGTGGTTGGAGCTGCTGGTGGGCTGGGGCTGAGTGTGGTGGCTGTCATATAGGCCAGGAGCCCTCCTCCAGCTGGAATGAGGGATTCCCCTGTTCCCTGGATGATTTCTAGTGATTGACCACAGGCAGCTTCTGTAAAATACAGCCAGTGAGTAGCTGATGGTGAGGGAAAGGGTTTAAGGCCCTTAATGAGAGGAGGAGCAGGATGGATCTGACGGACCCATCTCTGAGGAGCTGAGTAGTCACCTTGAGAGCTGTGTGTGTGCAGGCAGGGGCAGGGCTCTGGGGACTGCTGGAGTCAGGAATGACTGTGAGGACTGTGGGTGGCTCGTGGGGTCTCGGTGTGTTGGGACTGCAGAGCAATGCCAGGCTGTTTGTGCTGTGGAGGGCAGCACTGGCACAGCTCGGGGCCTTCTGTCTCTCTCCATAACTGCAGGTCCCAGGCAATTTGGGGTCCAAGGGACCATCTTGTCCAACCCCCCTGCCCCAGCAGGGTCACTCAGAGCAGTGGGCCCAGCAGCAGTGTCCAGGTGGGGTTGGAATCTCTCCAGAGGAGGAGACTGTACAACCTCTCTGGGCAGCCTGGGACAGGCTCTGACACCCTCACAGCAGAGAACTTTCTCCTCCAGCTCAGATGGAACCTCCTGGGTTCCAGTTTGTGCCCTTTGTTTCCCCTTCTCCTGTCACTGGGCACCACTGACCAGAGTCTGGTCCCATCCTCTTGCCCCCGGGGCCCTTTTAGCTCTTTCTCAGCATTGATCAGCTCCCCTCTCAGGCTGCTCTGCTCCAGCTGGACAACCCCAGGTCTCATGACACAGCCCTTTCCCTCCCTTCTTGGAGCTCCTTGGATCTGCTCCGTGGCACCTCCCTGTTGTTCCTCGGGTACCATTTCAGAGATGTGTTTTGGTCACATGGAAGGTGGCTCATGAAGGTTGTAGTGCTGGTCCTAGAGCTTCTGTTGGTGGGGATCCCACTTCAGGACACCTTCATCCTTCTGTGCTAGAAAGTGCTGGCGTTTCTCCATGCACCTACTTTCTCCTGGCAAAGCACCAGCTGGATCACCAGGAGAGATGCACCGAGGCATTCTCTGTGCTTCCTCTGCTTGTTCGCCAGCTGGGTCCCTCTTGTGGGTGCTGGGACCCTCCTGCCATCTCCCTTGGTCTCCCATCCTCTGATGGGGCAGGCTGCCTGTCGAGTTCCTCCTCAGTGACCTGAAAACCCTCCCTGTGCTGGAGATGGAGCCAGGGAGCCATGGGCAGCTCACAAGGGGGTTGGCTCCCAGGGGCCACGAGAGCCTGAGCTCCATTGAGCCCGTTCTTGTGCAAACTCCTTGAAACTGCTCCAGGCAGTGGCCCTGCCAGGACCATGGGGCCATGGGCTGTAGGTGGCCAGCTCCAGGAGATCAGATTGGCACCTCCTGCTTGGCTGGGCATGGCCAGGAGAACTGGGACATGGTGCTGTCAGCCTCCCTTGGGCACAGAGCCGAGGGGAGGCAGCTGGCAGGGGGCAGGATTGTGATGGCCCTGCTGGGGGATCAGGGCTGTGGCACGGGCACCACCACGCTCTGCCCTCCTTGGGTGGCACAGCTGTGGCATGGGTCTCCAACTGGGGGTGGCCAGGGCAGGAGCTGGTGACACTGGTGGTGGTGTGTGGCAGAGCATGACCCTGTGTCCTGGGCAGTCCTGTTCTGGAGCAGCACCAGATGCTTTCTGTGCAGTGCGAGTTTTGCCATCTTGTTCATTTTAGGGATTAATTAAAGTGTCTCTCCTCACTCCCTCCTTTCCTCCCGTCCTCCTCCTCTATTCCATACAGCTGCACATGGCTTGTAGGGTCGTGGTTGTTTACATCGGTTGTATTTACACTAATGGGTGTTTGTTTTGGGAAAAACAGCAGAAATCCTGTAAAAACAAATGTTCTCTGCGTCCCACAACTGCCTGGCTGGGGTGGAAGTTCCTGGGGTGGGTGCCATACTCAACCCCCTTCCAGCTGCACTTTACCCACCACAGCAGGTACCCTGGTCTGGGCATGAGTGGCTTCCAGCATCCATTGCTTACTGGCCATGAGGCATCATCTGAGGCGTGTGAGGACCCCGAGATGAGTGGGTGGGGTTTGTGGGTTTTGAGCCCCTGTCCCATGCCCTGGCAGTGGCCACTGAGCAGGACAAACTCCCATCCTGGAGCAGGGCCGCTGCCAGGGCAGCCAACGGGTTGGTGCTCCTTCACCAAGAGGCTGGACGTGGGGAGAGCGTTTAAGAAGAAGAAAGAGAAAGGGGAGGGAGGAAGTGTAATTATTTTTTCCAAGTGGTTCTCAGCTGCTGGATGCCTTTAAAGTTCCCTTTGTGTTCTGGCGGGTCAGGCTGGGCAGAGCCTGGCCCGGAGCGGCGCGGTGCCGGCCGCCTTTGTCGGCGTGCCCGCGGTCTCGGTTATTAGCTGGCATACGGAGACCCAGAGCCTCAGATCTTCTGTGCGGCTGGTGGGAGAAATAAGCAGAGCTGCCTTATCACGCTCATTTAACTGGTTAATACATCTTCAGAGCAAATAATGCAGTCTGTGGGTGAATTGCTTAACCAACCTCATTACTATTGTGCATTTAGCAGCTTGGAGGAAGATAATACCTTTCAGGTTTGACCCAATTTTAGTTTTTGTTGTCATAACCATGGAAAATCGACCTTCAGAGACCCTCAGCAGTGAGCCTGAATAGGAAGTGATTTACAGCAAAAGTGCTGTGCAGAATGCTTAATGCACTTGTGCAGAAAAACAGGCTGCAGCCGTTGTCCTGGTGTCCCTGTCCCCCGCAGCACCTCGTCCTGGCATCCCCATCCCGGTATCCATATGTCCTGCAGCACCTTGCCTTGGCATCCCTGTCCTGGCATCCCTGTGCCCTGCAGCACTTCATCATAGCATCCCTGTCTCCCTGCTCCTGGGCATGTGCTGCCTGAGAGTAGTTGTGCAGGATTGGATCCGGCTGTACTTGTGTTTCCCTTGCCTGCCAGGTGCAGTGGTTCCCTCCTCGTGGTGCTGGGATGCTCCTCAGGTGAGCCAGAGTGGGACTGGTGTGGCCACCCCCTTCCCTGAGCTGCTGGCCATCCCCGCAGTGCTGGGGCTGCTTGTTGTGGCTGCACAGGACCCCTGATGCTGGGGACTGTCACCACTGCCTGGGACAGGAGGGAAGGGTGTGTCCACAGGGCAGGTTTTGGGCTTGGTGGGTGCTTTGCCCCAGTCTCTGGGTTCCTGGCCTGCCCCTCTGGCTGCTCACACCCCCCACTCTGCCTTGGAGCATCAGGGGGCAAATGACATGGCAGAGGGTGATGTTCTGATGGCAAAACTGGAAACTAAATTGCAGGAGGACTGTGGGGCTGTGAAGCCCAGAGGGGTCATACCTCACAGACTGCCGGGGGGCCTGGGCACAGCTGATGGATCCCCTCTACCCCGTGGCTCCTGTGGTGCTTCCTGGGACAGTTTCCTTCATCCTTTTGTTCAAGATGGTTTCTCCTTCCATTGGCTGCCCATCTTCCCCTTCTTCCCCAGCTCCTTTATCTCAGCACAGCACCTTTGGTCCAACGGGGCTATGTGAGAGGGCTGCGCTAATGGCACATTGCCCAGTGCCAGGCTGGGTGAACCAACTGTACCCAGGCTGAGGTACCCCCTCCTCGCTCCGCTCTTGATGAGCACTTTGCCTTCCAGGGTGCCCAGCCTACACCCTCTGGGCCAGGTGGGGCTTCTGAGGTGGTGGGGTGTGCAAAGTGAGTGTGTGCCCCATGGTGCTTGTCTGGAATTGCCCCCTGTCCGCCCGGTGTGTGCCGTGGGAGGCAGTGGCAGCCCCGACGCCGCGCCAGCAGCGTTCCCACGGGTGAGATGTCACCCGCGCCTGGCGGAGGTGGTTCCCGTCCCTCCGCTTCTGTCTGCGGCAGGCAGAGACTTTCCCAGCTCCAGCAGCAGGGCTGCGTGGGACCTTCCTCTCACTCAGACGGGGAGGAGGGTGGCAGGAAGGTGACAAACCTTCCTCCCCTTTCCCAGAGGCAGCTGCGAGCGTGGCTCTGCCACCCAAGCCTGGCTCCGTGCTGCTGCTGCTGCTGCTGAGGCACGTGGGTGGTCCCCGTGGTTTGGGATGCGGTGACAGCAGAGCTCGGGGCTGGGGGAGCGTCGGGATCTGGTGGTGCCCACGGGGTGCTGGGTCCCCCCCCACACCCCCCAGCACCCTACTGGAAGGCTCTGCCCACTCCTGCGGGGTCTGTGGGAAGAGCAGGGTGCTGCCGTGGGGTCAGTGGAGCCAGGGGGATGCTGCATCAGGGCTGTTCTTCTCCCTCCTCTCCCCGTGCTGGAGCGGGGGCATGGAGCGGGCAGCTAATATTAGATTGCTTTAATTCTGCTGTTTTGCAGCTAAAGGAGAAGCTGCTCCCTCAGCGCAAGAGTTGAAACTCTTTAGCCTTCCTCTGTGTCACCTCTATGGCCATGGATACCTCCAGGTGTGACGTAAGTGAGACTCGGGGAAAAAAACATCTTCTGTTCAGCATCAAAATCCTATTACCAAGCGCCGTGTTCTGCTGCACAGATATCGGGCTCGGCACTGATAAGTGGGAAATAGCTCCCGATCCGGGCAGGAGCAGGAGCTGTATCTCGGGCTGCACAGGCTCCGAGCGCTGCTTCAGTGCATTTGCTGCTGGAAGAGTCCCTGCTCCCCCCTCCTCTGCAGCCAAAGGGGAGGAATCACTGCGGGCATTCACCTCCCCAGTCCCCTCCAGTGCTTCCCCGGGGAGGGGGATCTCTTCATCCCCCCCACTGCCACCACAGACCCCTCTGCGCTTGGCTAAGCACCCTCCAGGGTGCCACCCCAGCATAGGGCAGATGTGGGGGCTCAGTCACCCCAAGATGAGTGGGCACAGCCCTGGCCCTACCCCTCCTGCAGCAGCTGCAGCCGCTGTCCCTGCAGATACTGGGGGCACCTGCCCTCCTCATTTCCCACCTCCTCCCTGGGGTGCTGCCAGCTGCGATAAACCCTCTCAGCTTTCCTGTGCGTGGCCGGGTCGATGTAATCGCCGAGTTTTATTGTGTAGTAAAAGCCAGTCGGCTCCTGGGGAGATGCCCTGTGGGGATGACAATCCATTTCCCACCCCTCCTGGGGCTTGTCCCTGCTTTCCCGGGGCTGGGGGGGACACACACACATGGCAGGAGCGGGGCTGCTGCTGGACTCCCACCTTCCCCTGCGCCGGTGAGGAACGTGCCAACCCCATCCCTGGCATGCACGCAGGTTGGCTCTGGAAAATAGAAAGAGCTGAATAAATCTGAGTGTGTTCAGCCCATTTTATGGATGCTGTCGGGTTCTCCCCTCTGTTCGGAGTGGTCTGTGCTCACCACGTGTGTGGGGCAGGGGTTCTGTCTGGGGTAAACCCCACAATGCGAGTGTGGAAGCTGGAGCTAAACCAGTTTATACTGGAAGTGGAGTGTTGGGGAGGGCACCCAGGAGTGCAGCCTCCAGTACTGCCTAGCACCGGGCTGGGGTTTTGGGGAGAGGGCTCTTGGTTGCTGAACCCTGGGGGAAGTGATTTGAGGGGCTCAGGGAGGAGCTGCCATGTCAGGGATTTTTGGTAAGTTCTTTGCCCTGGGTGGTGCAGGAACTCGGAGGACATGACCCTCCTGTTCTTCCTCTCAGGCTTAAATATGGACCATGCCTCGAGCACCCATGTTGGTCGGTTGGACTCAGTGATCTGAAAGGTCTCTGCCAACCCAAACCATTCTGTGACTCTAATTCTGCCCAGTGCTGCATGTCGGGGGCAGGTGGTGAGCAGGGCATGTGCTGTGTCAGAGTGTGAGCCGAGGTGGGATGTGTTTGTGACCAGAAACCCCCCAGGAGCCGGGACAGCTGAATCCCAGCTGAACCCCCAGCTCTACTCTGTTCCTGGAAACACCCAAATAACCCAAGGCAGAGAGAAAAGGGACTGTGATGACACGGGGGGAGAGGAGAGCAGGGGGACTTGGGGAGTTGGGCTGTGACAGACCAATGTTGAAGGGGATGGGGAACCTGAACCTGTACTGAGCTGCACTCCAGCTCTGCACACTCATCAGGAGAGGAGCCTAATGAGTGGGACTAATGAGGCAGAAGGGGAATTCCAGCAAGTTTGGGGAGGCTGGGGAGTTCCTGTGCTGCTCACTGATTCTCTGGGGGGTTTCTGTGGTATCTCCTCAAAAGCAGTGGTGTGTTCCCATTGTGGAGATGGTGCCTGCTTGGCATGCCCAAGGTTCATGGCAGAGCCTGACGACTGCACCTTGGAGCTGGGTGACTGCAGGTGACAGTCCTGGCATGTCTGTGTGCTCCAGCCTGCTCCCAGGGCCAGAGGGATGGGTGACACCAGGGGTGTCCATCCCTGCTTGGTGGCTGGGGATGCTGGAGACGGGAAATGGGTGTCATCAGTGGGGATGTGTTGCCGAGGGCTGCACGTCTCCCTGCTCTGTGTGCCGATGGAGATGGCCCTGGGTGTGAGCCCCCCAGCAGCCTGGCCACCTCCTGAGCTGGGAGGCTGTGTAGCTGCAGGGGCAGTTCTATGCCATGTTTGTGATGCTTCTGCCCATCTCCCTGTGCATCCTCCCCTGGCCAGCCTCCGAGAGTCTCCATGGGCTGCCCATCAGCTGTTTCCCAGCTCTCCTGCCCCTTCCCCAGGGCTGCTGCACCCTTGGAAGTGTTACTTCTGCCTGTCACTGCACTGCTTCTTTTAGTGGGATGCTGCTGTAACGGGTGTTTGGGGGATGCTGGTGGCTTTACCTGGCCCCAGCCAGCAGCCTCCCCCCAGGACTGCTGCAGAGCCAGCCCAGGGGCTCCCGGATCTCTTTTCACTTGCCTCTTGGTTTTGGCTGGTTTGGAGGCGGGAAGGTGATTCGTGAGCCACACCACTGCGGGCATTTTTTTTTTTTCCCTTTCTTCTCCTTGCTTTTTAATGAGCCAACCTTGGAGGACCTTGAGAGACGCTCCTGCAGCTTTGCTTTGACTTATCTCCCGGCCTCTGCCCCCTATTCCGCCGAGGGGATAAATCTCGGCTCCCGGCGCGGAGCCGGCGGCTGAGCCCGTCCCGCTGCGCGGTGCAGGCGTCGTAACTCATGGCGGGCGGGGGGGCTGCCGGGCGGAGGTCACCGGGTGGACGTCACCGCTCGGTGCGGTGATGGATGGGCTGCCTGGGGGGGGAGCAGGGGAAAAAAAGTCCCATTACAATGGGGGACAAGCTGTTAAATTATCTCCTGTTCAACCTGGGTCGGGGAAAACCAAACCAGACCTGCTGAGAGTGACGTGGGGCTGGGGGCTGCCTCCAGGGAGGTTTTGGGGTGAACATGGGGATTTTTCCCTCGAGGAGAAGCAGCCTTTGCCTTTCCTTTTCTCCATCCCGTGCATTCTGCTGAGGGCAGGGCTTGTGCTCCCCGAGGAGGCAGGACCAGTCCTGCTGTGCACCCCTGGCAGCTAAGCTGTGTTCCCCAGATCTGGACACGCTTCACCAGCTCCAGGGGCTTTGCTGGTGGTCAGAGTCCTGCCAGCTGGGCTGCCTCTGTGTGTGCCTGGTGGCCAGGCCATGCTCCAAAGCTCCTCTCTGTGGGATAACCATACAGTTAAAAGAGTGGGACACCGGCGTGCGAGTCCCTGGAAGCCGTGGCGTTCAGAGGCGCCAAGCTCCGCGCCATCCTCCTCCGTTATTAGCAGCGGTGCCTACACAGGGACGGGACTGGAGCCTTTCCCTCTCTCTTTCAGGCTGAGACGCTGCTGGTGTGAGACCCCAACGACTCTTCCCAACGGCTCTGTGGGGCCAACGCCGGTGTGAGCTCCTGCCTGCAACTGCAGCACCAGGTTCCTGCTTGTGGCCTCCAGGTATGTTGCTCCCACTGAGCAGCCCAGGTAGGGGGGAGTGTGGAGTTGGATTTTGGCTGAGGATGAAGCTGCTGCTTTCCCTGGGCCCTGCCTGGGGCAGCAGCTGCAATTCAGCCCGCTGGGTGCTTGGCAGCAGTGCTGGGTACAGAGCCTATGCCCACCTGCGCTGTCACAAGTGCCCGAGGTCCAGGCTCTTGTGAGATGAGTTGGTGAAGGGGAGCATCGCAGGGAGAAGCCATGGCCACTCTTATCCTCATGGGCCTGGAGGTGGAGGGGTCTGATCCTGTCCTGCAAGCTCCACAAGAATCAGTCCCGGGCATCTCCTTCCTGCTCTCTGCAGGAGCACAGGGGTCCTAGAGCACACGGGACCTCGGTGGTCCCCAGGCATGGGCAGGGGAGTGCGTGAGCAGGATGCACGCACAGCCCTGCATGTCGCAGCCCGGGCAGACCCGCCGTGACCTAGCTCTTGGCACGGACTGTGCCGCCCAGACCCGCCGCGCCTGCGTGCGTGGCTTCCCTCTGCTCTGCTTTGAACCCGGCCCCGTCAGTTCACGTTACACGGACTGAAACGCGGCCTCGCGCTGACACCAGCCTGCACCGGGAGCTTGCACCAGCTTAAGGAGTAGTTAAAATTTAAACCTAGCAAAGGCAGCGTGACTTTCTCCTCCAGACGAGCCGTTGTCCCCGTTTCTTCCCCGCGTCGCCAGTACCTGAGGGTGCAGCCGGTTCTCAGAGGGGCTGCGGCGGCGCTGGCACAGCTGCACTTTAGCCACAGTGGCCACGGGCCGGGTGCTGCCTGGGGACAGGTCATGTGGTACTGTCCACACATCTCCCAGTGCTCTGCCCTGCTGGCTGCAGCTCCAGGGGGGAAATCCTCAAAAGGGCAGTGAGATTTTGAGCGGCTCCGTGCCCCGGCAGGGGCAGAGGTCATCCCGAGTGAGGATTAGAGAGGCCTCTTCTCCGTGAAGAGGCTCTGCAGATGGATTTCCCCAGCGGCATTCAGCAGTTTGAAGGCAGTAAAGGCAGCTGAGCTCTGTGTATCACCTTGAAGCTTTTTTTTTTTTTTCATCTTTTAGAAAACTTTGGGTGGATGTTATTGCTCATGAAAGCGAGGGGCTGATCATGCTGGGAAGGAGCAGGCGTAGTGTGGGCTGGCACTATTATGCAAGCTTCCCACATGCCGCTCTGCCAGTGCGCTCCGTTCCAGAACAACAGCATGTGCCCGTGTGCCAGCCCTGAGCCCACCCCCGGGTCTGTGCCCGAGCACCGTGGTCCTGATCTGCCCACGTCACCCTCGCCGCGGGCGCTGCCCGCGCCCTGCTCCTGCCCCACGCAGTCGGCTCCCACAGAGCCAGGAACCTGATGCGTGGTCACATCTGGGACTGTGCTCTGAGCTGGTTGTGTGGAGAGGAGCTGTGTGGGGCTGCCCCACAGCCCCGGAGTGTGCCAAAGCTGGTTCTTTCCCAGGGGTCCTCGAGGTGAGGTGCATGTGGATCTTGGAGTTGGGGCTGTTGCTTTTCACACAGATTTGTTGTCAGCCCCTCAGTGCCTCATCTTGGGGGCACACCTTGTGTGGGCAGGCTGATGAAGCTGTTGCTGCCTGGACTTGCTCTGGGCACCAGGGCAGAGCTGGGCTTGCTTGTAATCAGGCCACCGAGTCTCTTCCCCAGCCAGATGATCTCTCTGCTGCTTTCTCCTCTGCCCTGAATCCTCCCTCCTTGAGAGCCACCCCCCTTGCTGGGGCCTAGCAGGAAGGTCACCAGCCATAAACCAGAAACGAGGATGCTAGTGCCATGCACGAGGCTCAGTGGGATGTCTGGGAACAGTCTGGAGCATGGAGGAACGCGCCGATGCAGAGCCCCTGCGACGAGTCTCCCCATCATCCCCAAACCCGCCAGAACCCCCCCAGAGGAGAGAGCTCCATAAAGGAAGGCTTGAAGATGAGCAGTGGAGAAACATCTGACAGGGGAGCCCTCGAGGCGCTTTTGTTCCAGCGAGTGGGAGTTGCGAGATCCGCTCAGACATGAAAGGCTGTGCAGCTCCGTCCCCAAAGTCATGGCGAGGAGGAGGAGGAGGAGGATGGGGGTTGTGCGGCTGCACGGGGAGGTCATCCCGGGAACGACTGGCACCGGGATCCCCGCTCCCTCCCTCCCCTCTGAGCAACTAAATTAGGTCACACTTGAAAGTCAGATTCTTGGCTGTGGATTTAATTTAGCTTTTCCAGGCTAGTTATCATATAATAAATTCCAGGAGATTTATAGAAAACATGCCCAGGGAGGCTTAGCCAGTGTGTAACAAGATTTGTGCCTATTTCCCGCTGCCGAGCAGCTCCAGCCAGCACGGTGCTGCGGGCAGGAGCAGGCAGGGCTAGCAGCACAGGGGCCAGGCAGCCCTGGTCGGGGGGTGCTGTCACCCCGTGGCTCTCTGGGGCCTGGGAGTGTGTCCCAAACTGCCGTCACCCAGGAGCTGGGGGTCTCCCCGTGGCCGTTCATCACTTGTCTTCTCATGTCAGCTCGATGTGAACAGCGTCAGGTGGGAGCCCATCCTGACTGTGACTGGTTTGTGAGCCAGTGGTGGTGTGAGGACGTGGCAGCTGTGGGTTCAGTGCCAGCAGGGAGCAGTGGGATGGGTTATGGGGCCACCCGGTATCTTTTTGCTCAAGTGGGATGGGTTGCAGGATATCCTTGCTAGGGAGAACCTGGTTGTCCCCTCTTCCCAGGGCGCGGGTGCCTGTGAGGCAGAGCTGAGATCTGCAGCTCTTTGCTGTCCCTGCTGCCGGAGGCGGGTTTCCCAGCACTCTGGGAAAGGCCTGAGCAGGGGAAAGCGCCTGCATTCGTAGCGATTGGTGGTGCTTGCAGCGCAGCGGCACCGAGGGCACTGCCAGCCCCGCTCCCCGCTCCATCTCTCGCTGCTAACACCGCCCAATTAGTGTCTTATTAGTCACTCCGCGTGTTAAAGCATTAAGAACAATTAAGGGTGAGAAGAGTTTCCAGATGTAGCAGCAAGCGCTGGAGCTGGGAGCTGGCAGCTCCGCTGGCTGCTCCCATATGGAAAGGATCTTGCGCACAGCAGGGCTCATTGTGGGACCCCCAGGACCAGCCCACGGGCGCCAGGGCTGGTGTGACATCCCCAGGGCTACCGTGGTACCCTGCTGTGGTGCAGCACCCACCTCTGCTGCCAGCACCATGGCCGGGAGCCTCCCTGAGGGGGGGTGGTTGTGGGGATTGGGGTGAACATGGGCAGCGGTGGCTGTGTGTTCATTGCTGGGGGAGCAGCTTCCTGGCACCACTGAGCACCTTGGACGTGCTCCCCGTTAGTGAGTTTGCAAATGAACTGGAGTCAAATATTTATTTATTGGCTGGGCTGGGCGTGAGTCAGAGTCCCTCCGCTCGGCACCCAGCCGTGGCTGGCAGCCCCGTGCCGCGCTGTGTCTTTCCTGGCTGGGAAGGTGCCTGGCTGCAAGTGGCTACAGGAATGCATGTGGGACACAGCATGTGGGGGGCAACCACCTCGGTAGAGAGCACCCATGTCATGACACTTTGAAGTGCAGAGAAGTGGCACAAGCGGAGATGAATGTGACTTCAGAGCTCAGTTCAGCTTCACAGAAATTGTCCCTGAGTGGTGCTGGAGGGAAGAGGCTTGGAGTCAGCAGTTCCTGGGGGCTGTCTTGGTGCTCCCACGGCTGGTCCCCTCCATGGAAGGTAGGTCACACCCCCACCATTGCACCTGCTGTTTCACTCACCGTTGCACCCAAGCAGGACTGGCTGGGTGCTGTGCCCATGCTACTTGCTGGACACACTGCTCGCCTGCCTGCTGCCCAGGCAGCCACCTGCAGCCAGCTCCTCAGCTTGGGCAAGTGTTTTTTATCTTGGCAGCCCTGGTGCCTTTGCCTGCCTGGAGTGGTTGTGTTTGTGGCTGTGGCCTCCCCGTGCTCCTCTGCACCAAACCCCTTGCCCCATGGCTGGGCACTTCGGGAGGTTTTCCTCCAGCTCTGCTCCTGGAGGCTTTGGGTGCCCTCATGATATGGATGCTGCTTGCCTGGCACTGCCCTGCTGGTGTGAGGAATGGGGGGTCTCCCCGAGCAGCGATGCTAGGGTCCCCCCTTTGCTGCAGCTGGGGTGGAGATGCTAACCCATGGTGGAGGGGGTGACCTTTGGCGTGTTGGAATAATCTCTCTGCTGCTTTCTCCAGGGCGAGGAGCAGTTCTTGGACAGATGGTGTTTTTGAGTGACCTTGTAGCTCTGAGCGATTCCCTTGGCTGCTGAGTAATGGTGGGAGCCGCGGGAAGCGAGCAGCGGTGCTGCAACCTGCTCGCACCAGTGGGAGTCTGTCAGGGTGCCAGGGCTGGGCAGGGTGTGGGGTGAACCAGGGGATGGAGCCAAAGCCTGTCAACCATGACATAATGGAATGAAATGTGCACCGCGATCCCCCGCGCCCCTCGGCTGTGGGAAGAGCTTGGCATGGCTGGTGAGGCTCTTCTGATGCTCCCTGGCAGCTCCTCCACCCTGTGCCCCTCTCTCCTTCACCTTGGATTGCTCCTCTTGCTCTTCCTTGGAAAGAGCCTGGGCTGTCTCCAGGAGCTGAGGCAGCAGGACTGGCAGTCAGAACAGCTGGATCAGCTGTGGTGGGTGCTGTGGGATGGTGCTGCTGCCTGTGCTGAGCCTCTTGGGAAGAGGGTGTGTGGTGGCACCATGAGAGGGGGGGGGCATGAGGCCTGAGCTGCTTGGAGACTGCACTGGGTGCTGCTGGGGGTGCTGAGCCCAAGGGGCGGGGATGAATGGATGGTGATGTGCTCTGGTGTGGCCAGCAAACCGGGGCAGGGAGGCTGCACCTCGAATAGATTTAACCTGAGAAAAGGAGGCTCAGGGGAGACCTTCTGGCTCTGACAGCTCCTGATAGGAGGTTGAAGCCAGGGGTGTCAGGCTCTTCTCCCAAGGGACAAGTGATGGGATAAGACGAATCAGCCTTAAGTTGTGCCAGGGAAGGTTGAGGTTGGAGCTGAGGAATAATTTATTCCCTGCAAGGATTTTCCAGAGCAGGGGTGGAGTCCCTGTGATCCTTGGAGGGGTTTCCAAGCTGTGGAGCTGTGGTGCTGAGGGGCATGGGTCAGTGGTCTTGATGTGGACTCGATGATCTGAAAGGTCTCTCCCAACCCAAATGATTCCACAATTCTATGAGCTGCTCCTGGATGTGCCTCAGCACGCTCCTTCAACACCCTTGCAGCTACCTACGTGAAGGCTGCAGCACCAAGAGGTGTCCTAAATCGAGGAAGGAACAAGGAGATCTTGGCACCAGCCCGGAGCATCATTTGCATCCCGGCTCAGCTCTCGGCTGCGAGGGAGGCGGGTGGGGGCCCCGGCAGTGCCTCGGGGAGAGGAATGTGGGGGCTCCAGCTCTCAGAGCATCCCTGGGACTGCTGTGCAAGGGAGCTGCACCTCGGGGGTTGCCACACTCCAGGCTTTGCACCTCTCTGTCTCAGTTTGTGTCCGAGGTTGCCACCTGAAATCAGAGCCTCTGCTGCTTCGTCTTGCTTTGGTGGCCGGTGCCCTGATTCCTCCCTTTACCTCCGAGGGACGATGCTCCAAGTGCCATCCCAGCTTGGCCACTCTCATGGTATACCCAGGGATGTTGGTGTTTGGGCAGGGAGGGGGCCAAGCCGTGTGCCCCTTGGGGCTGTCAGTGGGAGGGAGGCATGGATCTCCATGTGGGCATCTCCAGACCTTTCCCTGGAACACAGTAAACCACGGCAGGACTGTCCCTGCTCGTGTCACGTTCCCACAGGACAGTCCACAAGGACTCTCTGGGGCTGGGAAATTCCAAGCTGGATTTGAGTGGGTGTCCCATGGGAGAGGCATTGCTGGCCCTTGCCCAGGGACTGTGTGGAGTGGGCAGCTCCTGCCAGGCAGCCTCTCCGAGCCAGGCTGAGCACTTGCAGGGCCAGAGCTGCTCCCGAGTGCCCGGAGGGAGAGCACTGGGGGCACATTGGTCCCGAAACACGACTGGGTGGGGTAGGAGCACCATGCAGAAGGGTGCAAAGAGGGGACGGGCACCATGATCCCCGAGGTGCCCACACTGCTGGCAGTGCTCCTGGGCAAGCAGAGCTCCCCTGGAGGTGGGGCAGCGTGGGAGGAGAGGGTGGGCCCCGCGGATCCCCCACCCCTGGCGCTGTGGGTGCTGCTGGGCGCTGGGATGTGGTGCATCGCCCGCGGCCGCCAGTGCCAGGCTGCCTTGCAGCTTCTGAGCAGCTCCGGTTACTTAACATGCAGCAAGTGTTGTACTTGGAGAAATTTAGACGTAATTTTTTTGTGCTTGCATGTAAATGTGGGTAGGTGCTGTCCTGATTGATGGCAATTAGCATTTTCTAACGGTAACAGATGTTCAGATTGCCAGGAGGCTGGTACCTAACGCCCACGCTGCCATCTGTTCCACTGGGCACTGCCTGGGGAAGCGGTACCAGCGCCGCAGACCTGCGAGTCCTTGGTGGGGTGTATTTAACAGCATTGTGCAAGGGTCTATTTATTTTTATTTTTTTTTTTCCTAGGGAAAATAATAATAATGAAGACGTTTTCAGGTTTATAAATAGTACACTCAGTTTATTATGGGATGGAGCCTTTCCATCTGATTAGAAGCCTGGATTTCTGCTGCGTGGCATTTGGGAAGCGATCCGGGCAGCACGTGGAGCTGGGGGCCTGGCGTTGGCATCGTCCGGGGGGTGTCTGGGGGTGAACCCCCCATCCTGCGCCTGCTCCCTGCAGTGGGAAAGGGCTGCTTGGCTGCAGCCTTTGCTTGTCACCTCTGGTAATGGAAAGGGTGAAAATGCCCAGTTTACAGGCAAAGCATCCCAGTTTAAAAGGGTGTTGTAGGAAGAGGGCTCAACTCCTGAGCATGGTCCTGGCTGTCCCTGTTTCTCACCCAGTCAAGCACCTGGATGGTGCTTAGACAGGTGCCTGACTCTCCCTGTACACAGGAACCTCCCAGTTTCCTTCCTGCCTGCCTCCATTTCCAGCCTTTTACACCCTTTTATGCTGGTGCCAACACTGTCCTTTAGCGTGGCAACTCCTCTCCCTCCCCAGTGCCGCCTGCTGCGTGTTTATAGAGAAGCAGCCTCTGCTGGACTTGGACGAGCTCCTCTGTCCTTCTGTCCACTCGCTGGAGCATCCAGCATCCCCTACCCGGCCCCTTCACCCCACCCTTGTCCCACGAGGTCCTCCAGCAGCCCTGGCAGAGCACGGCCAACCCCGGCTGCCTCCTGGAAGTATCTTTGCCAGGCAGCCTAGAAACACAGTCCCTCTTCTCACAGATGCCGGAGCCGGTGACTCATAGTCAGCTTGTAACTGAGTAATGTACCTCGATGTTTCTGTGTTTGCCCAGGTTAGAGCAGGCGTTCTCCCCGTGCCCGCACGCTCAGCGGCTTGAACTTTGCGCCGTTCAGTCGCGCTGGCCTCGAGGTCTGACAGCCACCCCCCTGCCCCCCACCCGTCTGCAGCCCCCTCCACCTGCCCTGCCTGGCACGTGCCCCCCCGTGGCACCGCTGGCACAGCCGCTCGCGGTCCCCGTCTCTGCAGGACGACGCCAACTTACTCTGGCATGAGCTGCCTTTGGTAAGGCACCGTTCTGTCTGTCTGTCCTCTCCACCTCACTGTTCATTGATGTTCTGTGTGCTGGAGGGCTCTGGGGGGGAGGTGGGGTGAGTGTTGCCCTGCCCTGGTTCCTTTCTTGGCTCTGTCGCTGTGACCCGTTGCAGCTGGACACATCTGGGGTTGGGCTGTGAGCTGGGACAGTTCTGGTGGGTTTCTGGGATGGAGATTTCCTCCTTCCTCTGGTTGGAATTTGGAGACTGTAGCTCCAGTTTCTGCTCCCCCAGTTCCCTACAGCAGCCTGTGGACGACAAGGCGTTAATCCCATTGCTCCTGAAAGCTGGAGCCAATTGTTTGAGTGGTTTTCAGGTTCATTTTCTCCCAGCTCATCCATGCTGTGCAGCAGCCTCACTTTTTTTCCTGTATTAGTTTTTTATTTACATAACTAATGAGCCGTTCATTGTTTTGCCAGAGCATCTCCTTCAGCCCCCCCTCCCCAGCAGTCCCGGCTCTGCCCTGTGCTGCCTCCGCTGCCTCCCCCGGGTCCCTCGTGGGCTCCCTTCACTCTGTTATTTACCCTGGGTCTGCTCTCGGGGATTTTCCTTCCTCCTGCTGAGGACTTTATTTACTCCTCCTGCATTAAATAAAGCTCTGCTGGCCCTGCTGCTGCAGGCTGTGGCCTCTGAGCTCCCCTTGCCTTTACTCTGGGAGGCAGCCCCAAGGTACAGATCTATTTTTGTTTGCTATCCTGTTGCTTAGACTGACTCAACACCTGAGCCAGGGTTGTTTTCTGCTGCCAAACCTCCCGTCCCACAGCTGGGCCAGACCCTTCACATGGCAGGAGGAGGGTCTGTGGAAGCCCCACACTGTGCCTGGAGATGTCAGAGAGATGCTGACAATGCCCTTTATTGTGAGGTGCAAACTGCCCCAAAGGCACAGAAAGATCTCTGTGGGAAGTTGTGTGCCTGCCAGGGGAGAAGCTAGAAGTCAAATGGATGTAAAATGATGAAAAACTCAGAGATGGGGTTGCAAAAATCTGTGCTTTTTTCCTTTAAATTGTGCCTGCTGACAAGGCTGTCCCCAGGGGATCTGGTGGGTGCTCTGCTCCCAGAGTGTGCCAGGGTGGTGCGGGGGCAGGAGGAGCTGGGTGCTATGGCCGGGCGGAGGTGCTGGTCACTGGCACAGGCAGGGAATAGCTCCTCCTGGCTCTTGCCCATTCCTTGCTTGCTGGTACTTGGTGTTAGCCACCCATTCCTTTGGATTTTGTCATTCCTGGGAGAACTCCCCATCTCTTCCAGCAGTTTCTGTCACTCTGCCCACCATCCTGTTCTGACTGCTGGCTGCGATACCATAACCTAGGTGGTATTCCCTGGAGTAGGAGGCAGCTGCTGCTGGCCCCAGGCTGTGGGAGGGAGCTGGGAGGCTCTTGGGAGCACTTGGCTGTGACCCGACTAGACTGGGCTGGACCAGCTGCTCCATTCTGCAGTGCTTGCTGGATTGCAGAATCTCAGCACGGTGGGGGTTGGAAGGGACCTCTGGAGATCATCTGGTGCCACCTCCCTGCTCCAGAGCAGGAGGCCCAGGACCAAAGTCTCTGGGATCTCTCCAGTGAAGGAGACTCCACAATGACCAGCCACTGGCAGGTGATGCTCTCACCTTGGTCTGTTGGGGCCAGGAGGGATTGGCCACTCTCACCAGGAGCAGTTCCTGGCTGGACCACAGGGCCATGACCAGCGGCTGACCCACGGCATCCCCACAGAGAGGAGCCTCAGTCCTGCCCTTGCCCACGACCACCGCATCCCCCGGCCGCCCTGCACGGTGCTGGGGCCGAGCGGCACTTTGACTGGCACCAAGTTGTTTCCATGACACATGATTAGCTCTTCCCCGGGCATCATTAACATTTCTCTAAAAAAAACCCTGGCCTTCTGCCAGATGCTTTGTAAGCGGCTTCGGAGCTGAGGAAACCAGCTCCTCTCCTTGGCAAACGGGGCCGGGGTTGGGGTGGGGTGGAAGTTCTCCGCTGTGGCTTGGTGTGCAGGGCAGGACCCCCCGCTCACCGGCGGGATCGAGCGCTCCCCGGCCCTGGCGAGGATCTCCCAGCCCGGCTGCCGGCAGCGAGAGGGGTGATGATTAAATGACAAAAGGTGAATTATATAGCAAGTGCTTTCCTCCTCTCTGGAGAGCTCCCACGCTTTCTCCGAGGTTTGATTCTGAGGCATTTCTGGGGTTGGTTTTTTTTTTTTTTGGTTTTTTTTTCACTCTCCCTCCCAATTTTCCTTTTAAAAACATGAGTCAGTTGTAGCGTGCACCAAGGGGAATACTGGGAGCTGGGGCTGGATGCTGCGAGCTGCGGAGCCATGCTGAAGTAAATCCCGTCCTTGGCACTCGGCTGTGCCAGCTCAGGGTGGCTTTGCTGGGCTCAGGGCAGCAGGCAAGCTGCGTCCTCCTGTTAGTGCTGGGGTTTCCCTCTGCTGTGCCCAGCTGCAGCATGAGCTGGGCTCCTCAGCCCTGCCGAGTCTCAGAACCCCTCCTCCTGGCTGGTTTTGGGAGGGATGGTGCTAGCAAGAGCGTTGCTGGGAGCCAGGGCAGCATTGCCTGCTATGGTTGGTGTGGTGACATGAGGTGTGGTGGGGGCTCAGGTCTGTGGAGAGCCCTGGTGTCTTGTCTGCTGGGACAGATGGCAGCTCTGCACCTCTGGGGTTGCAGGGGGGGACCCAGCAGCAATTTCCCAGCAGCACAACCTGCTGAGGGTTCAGTCTGCATTCCCCTGTCTCCCTCCCCACTTTCCTTCCCCACATCCCTGGACAGCAGGCCAGTGTTCTTATTGATTGGCAGTGAGGCTGTGCAGGGGTCTGGGCAGGGACGAGCCTCCACATTATCCCATCGACAGCAGCCAGCATGAGCTCCTGGGTTTTTCCCCCATCCATATCCTGGTGCTCGTGGCAACCAGAGCGGAGCGAGCAGCACCCGGAGAAAGGTGACCCCCATTACTGATTGCTTTTTAAGTTCTGCCAGAGTTGGACTCTGGCCCAGCCATTTCCCCCTCGGAGCAGAGCGCGCTGGCAGGGGAGGAGAGGCTGACAGCAGTCAAATAAATCAGGTGATGGATCGACTCGGGGCAGGCTGGAGAGGCCGTTCAGCTGCCATTGCCAGGTGCTGCTCTGGCTGCAGCAGCCCAGGGAACCAGGGGCTGCTCCAGGTCTGCACCCCAGGACCCCACGGTTCCCACGGTTGCATCTAGCAGCCTGGCAAACTGGGGAGCTGCAGTGCAAGTTCAGAGCCATGGAATTTGATTTGCTCCATCTGTCCCTGTTCTCATCAGGTTTGGGACCTGGCAGGGTCCCCTAGCGTGTACTGCTGGGGTTCAGCATCAGCTCGGGAAAGGCTCCGGGGCAGCTGGAGCAGTGGGGTGAGGCTCGGCTGCTGCAACATCTGGAAACCCACAGGCACTTGGCTCTCTCCTTTAAATGAGTTGTTGGCTCTGGCTGGAATGGGGTGAGGTCAGGGAGCCACTGCCTTGGGCAGAGGAGCTGATGGGCAGCGGGAAGCTGTGGAAAGAGCCACAGGCTCACCCCGGAGCAGGTGAGCTCAGAGCTCACTGCAGAGTTGGTCTCAGAGCACCCGGTGCCACAGAGGAGATGGGGCCGGGGTGAGGGGCTGCGAGTGCAGGCAGGCTTCTCCCCTGCTTCTTTTTGCTTTTGTTGGAAAGCAGATCTGCTTTGCTGTCTTGTTCTTCCCCTCGCTGGCTTTTCAGATTCATCTGGGAAAACTTCCCTGAGCGTTCACATAGGTGTCACCAGCCCGACAGCTTCTGCTGCTCTAATAAAATGGCTCCGTAGCAGAGGGTTTGATCTATTTTTAAAGCGAGCTCGGCGCTGTCTCCTCCCGCCCTCCCACCAGCGGGCTAAACTGAGCCCAAAGGCTCTTGGGAGCAAGGCAGTGACTGGTGAGCCCAAAGCCTTCGTTCCTTGGCTGTGCCATCAGCAGGAGCCGTGGCTGGGGTGGCCAAACCTGTCTCCTGCCCTCCGTGGCCGGGAGATGCTCCGGCACAGCGGGAGCAGGGAGCAGGAGAGGGCTCCCTTCGCTGCTTTGTCAGAGAGAGGAGCTCTCTGCATGATTTTTATCCCTTCAAGCGGTGAATGTGCCGTGTAAATTAACATACGGAGACTTAGCTCCGCTTGGAAGTTTGGTATTTTCTCCTCGTTTGATGCCCTCTTATTAAAACTCAATTTTCTACGAATAATGTCCTTTAAATAGAACCCGTCTTCCAGCTCTGACTCATAGCCGAGCGGCAGCTCCTCGCAGGAATAGGCAGGACGAGGGCAGGTCTGGCACTCGCAGCCTTGGGAATCCCCAGAGCAGCTCCTGGGGCTTTGCCACGCTCTGGGGAAGCTGCTCTGGTTGCCTCTCCGCCTGCGCTGGTTGTCAGCGATGCCCAGGGACCCCCTTTGGGGATCAGAAACCCCGGCACAGTCTGGGGCATCCCTGGTCCCTGCAGACGTGAGGTGACAGTGCTGCCCAGCCGTGTTCCCAGAGCAGCCTCAGCAGCGTGGCAGGAAGGCAGGAGCAGCTGGAGGGCCATCTGGCTGAGGTGTTGCCATGTTGTGCTGTGCGCTGCGGGGCGAGCAGTGCTCGTGCCCGTTCCCTGGCAGAGCATCGTGTGTAGCTGGATGGGGGCTCTGTAGCTGTGCCCAACCCATAATACCGTCCATAGGTGCTGAAGACAGAGGCCCAAACCTCACCAGGGTTCTGAGTGTGTCTTTCACAACTTTCAGCTGGCGTGGGCTGCACCAGGCTGTGTCCTGGCTGGAGCAGGAGGCTGCAATGGGCACTGGAGCTGATTGAGAAGGAGGGAGGATTTTGGGGACTGTGGGTGGAAGGAGTGAGTGGGGGGCTTCTGGGGTGCACAGCTCAGCACCTGAGGAGCATGGGGGTGAGGGGAGCAGGAGTCAGGCACTTTGCAGCTGTGCCTGGGGCTGAGGGAGCAGCCAGACTGGCACTGGGAGGGTGAGAAGGGCAGAACTAAGCATAGGAATTGTGTCAGGGAGGGACGAGGTGCATTTGAGGTGCTTATTGGGGTGGAGGACTGGTCCAGAGGGCAAGGAGGTGGGATGAAAGGCTCCTGTCCAAAGCTGGGTTTCACCAGCATGTCTCCATGGGGCAGCTACCTCCCTGTGAGGAAGAGGAGGGCACAAGCAAATCTCCCACCACCAGCAGAGTCAGGACGGGACAGCTCTGAGTGGTCCCAAGCACCTGTAGAAATGAATTTTCTCCCACCTTATTCCCCCCTCCCTGGGAAGCTGCTCACTCTGGTACAAAGTTTTCTGCCAGGATTATTATTCTTTCTGGTCTGGCATCTGTTAAGGTGACAGCAGCCTGGGAAAGGGAAGGTATTGGAACAAATTTCTCATAAAAAGTAGCTAAGTTGATGAAACCATCATGGTGCCTGCATCCTGCACTCAATCACGGTGACACGCCGGGGGAGAGGCATCCGCATGGCCGTACGTGGAGCATTCCTGCAGGAGAGGGGACAGCCTGGCTTCCCATGGCTCCTGTCCCCAGCACACGTCCCAACCTGTCCCCTCTGCCCATCCCGGAGCTGGGGCTCTCCCACATCTGCCCCCTTCTCCCCTCTGGTGCAGCTGCGGGTGTTTGGTGAGGCTCCCAGGCAGGGCCAGCGCTGGCACAACGGGGCAGGGGAGACTCTTGACCACCAAGGTCACAGGTAGTGCCACCTCGGGCACATCTTTCAGGTGCAGTGCCAGTCCCTCCCTCGACGTGGCATCTGCCATGGAAAATCCAGTGGGAATCGCTCTGCTGGCCCTGCCCTGGGTCACATTGGTTTGTCCATGTTGGTCTGGGCTCCCACGGGGGTTGGAATTCTGCAAGTGCCTTTTCCTGCAGCAGGGACTCCAGGGACCATGAAGAGCCGAGGGGACTCCAGAAATGGCAGCTTCTCTCTGAATCAGGTCTTGGCAATTTCTTGCTGGGCTTGAAGTGGTCACCCATGTGAAGTGCTCATTCCTGGCCTGGGTACCAGGCTGGTGAGGAAGCACTGGGATGTGGAAGGAAAACCCTTTTTCCTGGAGGCGTCGAGCTATTCCTTACTCTGACCTAGATGTCAGTTTAATGCTCCGGCAAGTCCCAAGACTCGCATGTGAAGTTGCCCAGGGGAAGATGATATTTCAGGAACACAGAAGCTTCTCAGCAGTGGTAGAGCTTTCCCTGGCAGCAGCCTTGCAGAGCCACTGTATGTTAACAACTGCCATGCCCCCCGCTCCCCAGGGGTGCCCGGGCACACGGTGGTGGCAGGACTGGGCAGAGCTCGTGGGGCTGGGGGCTGCAGTGTGACCACGAGCTGCTCTGGGTGCCCCTCACTCTGCAGCTGCTGCCAGTGCCACCCGCCCAGCAGCGGGAGTTGCCACACGGACCCGCAGCAGAGGCTGAGCAGCTGGGATGGGGAGTGTGGCACAGGGGTGGGATGCACCTTGCAAATCCACATCTGCACCCTCGTCCACTGCTGTGGCTGCCGGGTCCCATCTCCCACCCAGGGCTCCAGCAGCCAGAACTGAACATGGGGAATGTCACCTCCCTGCCCTCCTCCTCCTGTCTGAGTTAAACTAATTATTTTAATGAAGTGCTCTGTGTTCCCCCAGGCACCCCCAGCCTAAGCCCTGCTCCCACAAAGGCTCTGAGGCATCTTAGCAATTGCCCAAGTACTGAGCAGGTCTGACAGGTTGGGGGGCAGTGGGGAAACACTGAATCTGTCCCACTGTGTCCTGGGTTTGCAGCTCACTGAGGGGTTGCAGAGCTGCCCCCTCATCTGGTCTCACGCATGGAATGAAGAACTTGAGCTGGGACCTTAGGAGATTTGGTGGGGTTGAACTGGTTCCCCGCAGGCAGACTGGGGGGGTGGCCCTGCTTTCCTCAGCATCCCACAGCAGGAAAGCCCCCAGCCCCATCACCCTCCTCCTGCCTGCTGCTCGTGCTGGGACAGGAGTGATGCCACTCCATGTCCTCCTCCATCTGGTGGTACCACAATAAATCATCACAAACAGCCTGTGGCCCCGAGCATTGCTGGACTGCTGGTGTGTGGTGCTGGTGCTGGCTGGAGAGCTCTGGTGCAGCTGAGCTGGGCTCCCGGGAGGGCTGGCAAGGGGTGTTTCTGCCCAGCACTGCAGCCTGGGGCTGCATGAGGCTGGATCAGAGGACTTGCTTTGACAGATTGATCTGAGAAACGTGGAGATTTTGTGCTGGTTTTCTTATTTATCTTTATTCCACTCTTGGCAGCCGCAGAGGAGGAGAGAGGAGCAGGGACAGAGTCACGCTGGCCAGTGGGGATTGTCCCCAGCACATCCCTGCCTGGGGACAGGCTCCTGGGGGCACTGCCTGATGCAGCTTCAGAGGATCTTGGGGCCCTGGGATCGTCCCTGGCAGCAGTGGCTGGGAAATCTGTCAGCTGCTTGTAATGAAGCTCCCCTGGCTTTCTGCAGAAGGTTTTCTCCTTCATCAGCCACAGCTGCGGGTGGTTGGAGCAATGAGGGCTGGGGGCGGGGGTGATGCTGCTGCCCTATAAGAGACCCCGAGGAGGGGTGGGGGTGGTGTTTGCAGGAGCTCTGTTCATTGTCTGTGAGTGCAGCAGCAGCAGCATCAGAGGAGATGGAGAAGGTTAGAGGGGTCATGGGGGGATATTTGTCTTGTTTTGGTTTCTCAATGAATTTTTTTTTTTTTTTCTGATTTTCCTGCCTTGGTTTACCTGCCTGTTGAGCAGAGGTCAGATTTAATGTTCTCCTGTGGATGGTGTGGTTGGTGTTGGGTGTTGTGGCTCCCCTGTCAGCCCCCAGGGCTAGTTGGGGACCAGGTGTTCTTCTCTACTGTTGTCTGGATTGTTGTGCCTCCTGTTTCCATCCTTCCTCGCTCCCCATTCCCTCTCTATCCCTGCTGAGCTTGTGTGCATCCCTGGAGGGTTGTTCTGCTGGTTCCCCCCATCCCCCAGCATGTTGCTGGTGGAGCCCTTGTGGCAGGTGCTGCCCAGTGCAACCCAAAAAATCGATCCTTTCCTCTTGTGTTGCTCTGCACCTGTGAGTTCCCCGTGGATGATTTAGAGCTGAAAGCTTGTGCTCTGGCACGGGGAGAGGCTTCCTGAGATAAAATAATCTCTGCTAGCAGCTGAAGTGACAGAAGCCCCATTAACAGCAGCATATGCCTGAAAACACACACGTAGTGCGAGGGAGGAAGATGCTGGGTGGGGGGAGCGTGGAGCAGCAGCCCATGGGGGGGGGGGGGGGGGGGGGGGGGGGGGGGGTGGGGGGCGGTCTGCAGGAGCTGGTAATTACTCTGCTGCCATTGGGATGTTCCTCGCTAATTTACAGCATTAGTGGAATCGGGATGTGATTCTTCCTCCTGAGCCCGGGCAGGGCTGTCCCCTGGTGCAGGCAGCCGTAATTATCCACATTTAACTGAGGGCTTGTAAAATCTATTTGTCTAGCAGAATGTGAGTATAATTGCTGTGAATTAAATAAGGATGCAGTTGTGGCTGGAGCAGGACCTTGCCTGACAGAGAGCACAGAAAGTTGTCTCTGGGCTGCTCCCTGGCACCCTGTGCCAGCAGGAGGGCAGCTGCTGCCAGCCTGGAGCCAGGGAGGATTTGAGGAGGGGGATTCTGTGCATCGCTGTGTTCCCAGTGCAGAGCTTCCCTCCCTCTCTTGTGAGTGGTCTGACTGGAGTGGGTGTGCTTATGGGAGCTGGGCTGCCTGGAGGTATTCCCTGTGATCAGCTGCTCTGTCTCCCCTCGGCTTTGGTCCCAGTTTGAGTTTGCCGAAGCCAGTCCCCCCAGTTTGCTGGGCCATTTGCAGGTCAGTGTGTTGGAGTTTTTGCCTTGGTAACCTGCAGTCTGGGTGCCCCTGGGCTCTGGGTGCTGTGCAGGAAGCCTGCCCTGGGTCTCCCTGAGCTGACCACCCTGTCCAGGGCAAGTTCTCAATGTGTTTTTAAGGTACTTGGAGCTTTGCTACCTGTGGGGCTGTTTCCTCCGCTCAGAGGGATGGTGACAAACCTGTGACCCGCTGAGCCTGGAGGAAGCAGTGCTGGGGCTGCAGCAGCTTCATCTGTCCCCTTGGCCTGGGCAGAGGGGCTTGGGGAGTGTCCTGCTGGGTAAATGAGCTGGCAGGAGGGTGTGGGGATGTTTGCTCTCCATGACTGACTTCAGCCCCTCCCCAGCACCAGGATGCAGATCGTCCCTTCCCTGCCTTGGGGTGATTGTGGCTGTGAGTGGCTCGATGGAAGCGCTTCCCATAACCCACCATGAGCTCCTGGGTGAGGAGAGGTGGGAGCTGTGGCCAAGTCATTGGGATGCTGGGGACTGCTCGTGGCGTCCGTGCTGGAAAAACACCAGTGACATGAGAAATGTGCAGAAAAGAGCAACAGAAACGGTTCACGGTCTGGAAAATCTGCTCTGCTGTGGGAGATGCAGCTTAAGTAGGTTGAACTTTTCATCCAAGAGAAGTTTAAGAGGTGGCTTTGCGACGTAGGTCGTTTTAGGCTGTGATCAAGAGATTTCCGCGGGTACAGAGCGCTCTAATTTAGCAGGGAAAAGACATAACAAGATCCAGGCACTGAAAGCTCCAGCTAGACAAATTCTGACTAGAAAAGAAATGCATATTTTTATCAAGGAAGGTAATTAACCACTGGAACAGCTTAAGCCTGTGGGGGATTCTCCATCGCTTGACATCTCCGGATCAAACCCGGATATCTCTCTGGCAGGGATGCGGTGGCTTGAATGAACACGGGATTAGAGCACGGCTGCCTTCAGCCCCTGTGCTCGCCGGGTCTAATGGCCCTTCCAGCCCCAGGCTGTAATAAGCAGCAACATTCAGTGTTGATACTTGGGGGTAGGTTAAAATTTAGGTTATGGCAAGAGAGATGGAGCTTTAAAGTGCTTGAAAATGGGAATCGAGAGCCTGTCGCTGTAGAGAAGGAATCCTGTTTTCTCTGGGGATTTCTGGAAGGGGCAGCAGTGGGATAAAGCTGCCTTCCAGACTGGGAACAAGACAGCGAGCGATGCCCTGGGCTGCACGAGGGCTTTGCACCCTGGGAGCCTCTCCGGGTGAGAAGCCCTGGCTAAGGGCAACCTCCTGGGGGTCTGGGCTCAGGTACCTCCAGCCGCCTGCTGGTGCTCAGGGCATGAACACCCCCAGGATGCAGTGGAGATGGGGTCAGTGGCTGCCCTGTCCCTCCTGGCTGGGAAGGGCTGGTCTCTGCTGCCTCTGGGAGCTCTGTGTGGTGTGTGGCTGTGGGTCAAACTGGTGATGGGCGGAGCTGCTCTGGGTGTCTTGCAGATGACCCTTGCCCCGTGCATCTCGGCCTGGTGTTGGCCCTTTTCCCATGTGGCATCTCAGGGCTTGCTCACTTGAGTTTTGGTTTTGTGGTGGTATTTTTTATTTATTTATAAATGCTCCTCCCTGGGTGCAGGGCAGCCTCTGCCCCACTTCTAGCCCTGTCACACTTTGGTATCTGCAAGAAAGTCAAGGAAACTTTCAGTGATTAATTCCATAAACTGGACAGACAGACCTGTTTGTGTTTTCCCAGCCCTTTTTTTTTGGTAAGGCTCCTGGCTAGGTTGTGCTCCTCTGCTTTTGTTGCCAGATCTGGGTAATAGGGTGTCAAACTTTCCTGAAGTCCAAGTAACTTGTGTTCCCTCCTGCACTGAGAGACCCTGTCACCTTCTGGTGACTGAAGCTAGACTGGGGTGTCCTGCAGCGCCTTCTCATGAGCTGGGTCACCCTGGACAGACACACAGACAGATGCCTGTCCGGCAGCCCTGGGTGCCCTGTGCTCAGCAGCACCCCTGGGGCAGGTGGAGTGGCCCGACCTCTGCCGTGGGCTCACGTGGAGCCGAGTGGAGGTTGTCAGGGTGGGCAGGACGTTCCCCCAGCATGTGCTGGGAGGGTTCCCAGGGCCATCCATCTGCTCTTCCACGGCAGTGTGAAATCCATGGTGAGCTGATGGCCGGGGCCAGCCTGGCCCTAGCGTGCTGGGGGACGTAGGTGGCCACTTGCTGGCAGAGCTGGGCAGGAGCTGCCCTTGGCGTGTGGCTGCCAGGGCCTCAGCTGGCACCCGGCACGGTGCTGGTGCCTGACTGGGTTCCCGCTGGAGGAGCATCCTCTCCTGCCGACTGGGGCTGCAAATAGCAACTGAGTCAGACTCTGGAATGGGACCATCTTCCCAGGTGCTGTGTTTTTTCTGAATAATTTTAGACCTTCCCTCTGCTCGGAGGCCAAATCCGGTCTCGGGGGAGTGCCACAGGGCAGTGGTGTGAACTGGGATTTCTGTCACCTCTAGGTGAGACAGGGACTTGTGCTCATAGGGCACAGTGTTCTCTCCCTCCCCGCCGTGATGCTCACCTGATGCTTGCAGGTTGCTGTGCACCAGGGGCTGAGGCAGCAGAGTTTGTGCTGCTCTGACTGGCTCTGAGCATCGAGGTCCCTGCTACCAGAGCGCCTCTGTCACACTGTGCCCAGGGACCGTGGGCAGGGTGCTGGTGGGTGTGCCCAGAGAGCAGTGCACCCAACCTGTCGCAGCCCCTGGTCAAGGATGAGGCATCACCCCCCATGTCCCCTGCCCTTTGCCCTCATCCCTGGGGCACCGTGGGCATCCTGGCCTTCCCTGCTGAAGGAGAGGGGAGAAAATGGGCAGCATGGCACGGGAAGGGTTAATGCAGAGAGATTTTTACCCTGTGGCGTAAACACTACAGAATGCATGTTTGCCTTCATTTGCATATTGAAACATATCCTAAAGGCCCCTCGTTTGGAAAGTTCTGTTTTTTACTCCATCTTCCTATAGAAGGGAGGAAATTATTCATAATTAAAAAGTAATAATAATGTGGAATGAAGGAACCCAGCTGTATAATACCCAGCACAAAAGGGGGAGCGTGGGGAATCTATTTTTAATGGTTTCCACAACAACGGAGATTTTGTTTACAGTGATTTTCCTCCTGTGCTGTGAGGCTGTTCCCAATTTACATTTAGAAGAAGCCCTTGCACAGGGGGTCTGACACTGGAGGGTGCTCTGGGCACTTGGGGAGGATGCTGAGAGGATAAGATGCTGTTGTGGAGAGGCTGGCTGGTGCTTGTGGGGTGGGGGCATGGTGAGCTGGGTATTGTGCCCTGACCCGTGGCATCCCTGCTGTCCCCAGGCTGGGCTGTGTGCAGCTCTGGTGGATGCATGACACAGATAAATGTCTGCAAAAGGCCAGCCTGAGAGTTTCAGATTTACAGTTGTCACTGGGAGCTGCACGGTGGCCCCACTGGCTGGTGCATGGACCTGCTGGCACAGGGGCTCTGCCCATGCCCATTGGGCATGACCTGCAGTGGGGTCCCTTGGAAAGGCTGTGACCATCCTGGTGCCAGAGGAGCTGGGAGCTGAGCCCATGTGGAGAGTGAGGGGGTTGCCTGAGCTGTGTCCTGCCACCTGGGTGGGCGGGGTGGGGGGGGGTCCCTTGTGCCTGCTGAGCTGACCTGCTCGCTCGGAACAGCCCTGGGGAGTTGGTTTCTGTGCTGTGTGTGGGGTCTGGGTGCTGAGGAGAGGAGGATGGCGCTCACTCTGTGTGTTGCCTGCCCAGCTGGGTGCAGGTGATGGGCCTGGCTGGGGTCTGCAGCAGGTCCCTCCTGGGCACACAGGCTCTGGAGAGGTCCCACAAATCGCTGCTGCAGGGCAAATAACAGCAGAGGAGATGCCGATGATCAGAGTGCTTTTTCATCTGGCAGGTGCAGCAACATCCAGTAGCTAGAGATTCCAACTGCCTGATAGGTGCAGGCTTTTAACGAGGGCTAATGGAGCAGTGGAGCAATTTGCTGGGAGCTTGTTGTGCTCACTGCCACTGGGTCTCTCCCTTGGTGGTTCCTGAGAGCAGGCAGAAAGTAGTTTAACTGTGTTCCTGTTGCTGCAGGCGTAGAGCAGCTCCCTGGGCAGTGAGCACCTGATGGGGCCAAGTCAGGGCAGAGAGGATTTGTCTGTGGTCCCTGCTGAAGGCTGCTGAGGATGCTCCTCTAGGAGCACAGGCAGGATCAGGGCTCTCGGGTGTTTTCAGGTTCTCTCTGGGGTGGGTGCTGAACAGCTCTTTCCCTGTCCTGGGTGCTTCAGATGCTGTCCCAAGGGATGCTGGCTCAGCTCTGCCTCAGGGTGACAAACCTGACAGTCCCTGGCCCAGGAGTGGCACTGGTTCTGTGCCCACCCTGTGTGACCAAGTATACTAGTGTGTCCCTCAGGAGCAGAGCTCTGCTCCCTTCCACCAGCATCAGTGTGGATTTTGCTCATTTCATTGGTGGAAGGCAAAGTTGGCTCTTGGTTCTGGGGTCAGCAGCGAGTTTGGGCATCACCACTCCAGGGAAGGTGAAGCTCAGGGCTGGAGTCAGTGGTGTTTGAGGGTGGAACTGGCCCTGGCTGGGCTGCTTGGGTGTTGGCCCCTTCCAGCTGTGCAGTGGGGAGCTGCTGCCTGGAGATCAGCTCCTTTTATGAACCAATAAAAGAAGGTTTTTATCACCTGTTCCAGCTAATTTTCTGTGGCTTGTAATGGCTTTGGGAAGCAGGTAATTGCAGCGATCGCATTACATGTGTAGGCATTAAAGGGAATTGAGGGGACTGTGTGTTAATTAGCTGTACTTGTGTGGAACCTGAAACATATTAACCTTCATATAATCCCAAACTATTAGGGATGAAGAAGGGATTTAATGATGGGAGAAGCAGAAAAACAAAAAGCAATTAGGGCTCTCTTTCCCATCGGTGCTGGGGTGCTGGAGCAGGGGGTGCCTGGCAGAGCAGCCCTGTGAGCAGGCTCTGGGGGGTAGGTGAGAGGGCCCTGCTGGGGCAGGGGGAGTGGGGCCAAGAGCCACGGGCAGGTGCAGACTCCTCTGGCAGCAGCATCCCCGGCTGGGAGGGTGAGCAGGGAGGCCGGCACACCTCCTGATGCAGTGATCTCCCTGTTTTCAGCTCTGCATCATCCGAGCTGGGCCTGGGATGCTGCAGAGACAGGTGTGTGTGGGGAGCAGAGATCGCCCTCCTGGCCCTTGATTAGCTCTGAGGGCTCTGAGGTCTTGGCTGTGGGCCTGCTGGACACAGGTCAGCCCCATGGGCAGTGGTGGGTTGCAGTGTGTGTACAGGGCAGGCTCTGGGCACTGCATCCCTTGCAAATCCCTGGAGACTCTCTGGGATGTGGCCAGGGAACAGCCTCTGGGTGCAGCTGCTGACTCAGCACCCTGGGGCTGCGGGGATCCTGCTGGCAATTTTGGAAGGGCTGAAGTGCAAGCAGGGAGAGGGGGTGATGGAAACCCTGGGCTCTGTGGGGCCAGGGCAGCGGGGCTGAGTGCTGGGCAGGCTGGGGTCGGGATGCTGGGCTGGGAACGCCGGGATCTGGAGCTGCAGGGAAGTATAAATAGTGTTTCCATGGCAACTGCTCAACATAAACTTTCCTTCCTGCTCACGGAGGGAAGGATATTCCGATCAGTCGTGGGCTGCTCCCCCCCGTGGCAAAACCCTTCAGGTGTCGGTTCTTTCTGGCGCTGCGCAGGAGCGATCGCGTTGGCACCGCGCGGGTGGAGGAGCCTGGCAGAGCCGCATCCCGGCGGGAAGAGCCGCATCCCGGCTGGCTCCTCTCTGGCTTCTGGAGGTTTGGAGACCTGATGCCAGCCCCTCTGAAGTTATTTATCCTGTTCTGGTTGCGCAGAAATGGGACAAAGTTTTTGCCAGTGGCCTGAGCGAACACTGGTGGCTCAGGAGGGATGCATGTGGGGGTCCCTGGTGCTGCACATCTGGCTGCTAACACACCCTGCTCCATTCCACATGTGGAGCAGGAGATGCCTCTCCCAGGGGTTTTCCCCTCTCTGGGCACAGCCATAGCAGGTGCTGTGACCACGGGGACTCCTCCTGCCCCAAAGTGTCAATGCCCAGCGGGGTGTGTGAAGCCACCACGACAGCTCCACTCCTGCTGGGAGCACTTGTGCCTTCACCAGCAATCGTTAATATCCATCAGCACCGTGCAAACAAACTCCCTGCTCCATTTATTCCACCCAGCTCCCAATTTAATTAGGTTTTCCAGTTTCCTGCTTGTCCTGGGCCGATCACTCCTTAAAACAGTGGAGAATTAATTTGCACCTGCTGTCAGAAAGTGTCTCTCCCCAGTTAGAAAAATAATTAAGCCATCATCACACATCAGGGGTAATGAATCACTGCACTCCATTCCCTTCACAGGTCGTTTGTTTCCTTCCACACTGGCAAAGAAGGTGCAAACTAAATGTGAGCAGCTGCCAAGTTACCCTGGTTCCCTCTCTGCCCAGTTTCCTTCTAACTCCATGGGTTTTCCAGCTAAGCTGGATCACGACCCCTTGGAAAGGTCCTAAGCAGGCAGGTGAAAGAAGTTCCCCAGCAGCACTGGGAGTGAGAACCTGTGTGTCTGTGCAGTGGGGGTGGCTCTGGCTGCTCACGCTGTGTCCTACCCACTGTGTGGTGTTAAAACAACAGCCCACAGGTCCTTGGGGTGTCTTCGTGGGGCTGTCGCTGCTCAGCTTGTGCTTGGTGAGGTGTGGTGGTTGAGTCTGGAGGTGCTGCAGTGCTGCAGTTGATGGGGGAGAAGGCAGTAAATGCCTTATATGTGCACAATGAGTCACTGGTACTGGCTTGGGTGTAAATGCACCCCCAGGTTTGAGGTCTGGAAGAGGTTTTCCTCCAGATGAGATTGTTGGGGAGTTGCTGGAGGCTTTGTCCTCTGCTGTGCAGGTGGGTTCTGCTGATGGAGATCAAATTAGGATGTTAATGAACCATTTCCAGGACCTCTGTCCCCATCTTCCCTCCTGTGTAGTGTTTGACTTGCATCTTTTCATCCTCTTCCCCGTGGCAGGAGCTCACCCCATTTGTGTGCTGTGGTGGGATGCTTCTGGCACATCCTCTGTGGCCTGTGATGGAGGCAATGAGGAGACACCACACGCTTGGAGAGCTCCCAGCTCTCTGTGCAGATGCCTGGAGTAGGGGCCATGCTGTGTTAGCCTCTTCTCTTTGACAGACCCGTCAGGGTGGTGGTGGGTGGTGGGCACCAGGAGTGTGGGGCAGAGAGCTGCTGGGCTCCAGGAAGCTGCCTCTTGTCTGGGCAAGGCAGAGATTTCTGAGGATGCAGCACAGATGGCACTTTGTCTTCTGCCCCCTTTTCCAAGTGCCAGGCTGGCGCTTCCCTCTCTGCAGTAAATCGAGCTGTCGCTGTGCATATGGGGAGCGTTTCAGGGGGAGGCTTCACCCAGGATGGGAAGGTGGGTGAGCTCTGTGCAGCACCCACAGCTGCTCTGGGTTAAGCTGCAAGGTCCCTGGTATGGCTCCCTCCTGGTCCTGCCCTCAGGGCAGCTCAGCCTCAGGTCAGCAGCACTCAGGCTCTGCAAGGACACTGGTGGGGGGAATGCACCTGTGGGCAAAGCCAGCAGCCTCCTGCCACTGGTCCCTGGTGCCCATCTGGTCTCGTGTCATCCACAGTGAATCCTCCCAACAGGCTGGGGCTACTCGAGGAGCTTTCATGAGGGGAATGGTCCTTGGTAGACAGGTGTCCAAGATGTGCCACAAGGGGTGGTGCCCTCACGCTGGTGTGAAGTGCCGGTGGGTGCGCTGGCTGCGTGGCACCACCAGCTCCTGCTCTGTGGGCACAGTGGATGGAGATGAAACGCTCGCCTTTGCCTTCGTCGGTTTGCGCTCACACCTGCTCACATGAAAGCCCAGTGCCCACTTCAGTGCCAGCTGATTAAATTAAAGTCCTAGTGAGTTTGAATAATTTTCCCTGTGAAATGTGGCAGATGGCCTCCATTAGGCGTCTGCTCCCAGCATCTGCCAGGATGTGATCAACCCCTCTTTGGAAAATGCACAAAAGGGACTGGAAGTGGAGAGACCTGGGAATGGGAGCCCATCCCTTCATCCAAGAGCAGGGAATCTAATACTCTCTTTGGAAGCGGACGGTGTTCTGGAGGAGCAGCATCCATGTGCCCCCTCCAGCTCCTCTGAGCACTCGCCGCTGGATGCGGTGATGGCAGGATGAGGGGAGATGGGGCTGCTGTCCTGGCCCATCAGCCCAGGTCACCCAAAGGGTGATAAAATTGGGGTGTATTGTCCCATCTGAGGCTGTGCTGTGCCCTGGTGCCACCAAGCTGGTACTGCAGAGCTGGGTTCTCTGTCCAGGTGGCTGGAGTATTTTCCCAATGCCAGGACAGCCAAGGAGTGCTGCTGGTGCTGGCCGGGGATCCTGCAGGTGTTTGCACTGAACCAGTCCAGCTCCAGGCCCTGTGCACAGCCTGCTGTCAGTCCTGCCACTCCTCCTGCCCTCTTGCTCTGGTCTGTGCTGCAGTAGGTGCCTGGCATGAGCAGCTGAGGACCTGGGCTGGTTGAGCCTGGAGAGAAGGAGGCTCAGGGGAGACCTTCTGGCTCTGACAGCTCCTGGCAGGAGGTTGGAGCCGGGGGGGGGCGGGGGAGGTCAGGGTCTGCTCCCAAGGGACAAGTGACAGGACAAGAGGAACCAGCCTTAAGTTGCGCCAGGGAAGGTTGAGGTTGGAGCTGAGAACAATTTCTTCCCCTTCAGGGCTGTCCCAGCGTGCTCAGGGTAGGAGTGGAGTCCCTGTGATCCCTGGAGGGGTTTCCAAGCCATGATGTGGTGCTGGGAGACGGGTCAGTGGTGCCCTGGCATTGCTGGGGGATGGTTGCAGCCGATGGATGCTCTTTAAAGTCACTTCCACTCAAAACGCTTCTGTGCTCGTCCAACCCCCGGCCGTGTGCGTGTCCCGCTGTACGAAGGCTTCGGGAGGGGGGCAGTGCCCGTGCCTTGGGGTGTCCCGTCTCCGGAGGGGAGCGGCAGGGCCGGGCTGCCGGCAGGTGGCAGCGGCTGCCCGCGCCGGGCTGCGGGGGGCTTGCGGGAGGCGCGGGGCTGCGGACAGCGGGTGCGTGGCCCCGCCACGGAGGTGCTCGCCTGGCTGGGCATGCGGGATCCTGCCGCCGCTTGAACCCGCTGTGCCCGGCTGCTGCGAGGCCCCCCACGAGCATCCCCCGCACCCGTGTCCGGAGCCCGTCCCGCAGCTCCGAGGCTGAGCTGTCCCCGCCGCGGCGGGAGGAGGGGGCTGCGCTGGGGCGGCTGCCAGCTCGCAGCAGGGGCACCGCTCTACCGGAGATCGATACAAATTAAGATGGTTTCCCTTGAAAACAGCTTAATAAAGCGAAAAAAAAGGCGCTAAAGCTGCGCTCGGAGGCTCTGCAGGCGCCGCAGGACAGCGCTGGCTCTGGGCAGCTGCCAGGGATGCTCGCTGGGGATGGGGCTCCTGCCTGACCCCGAGCTCCCCTGGCATCGGGGTGTGGGGGGAAGGCAGAGCTGCTGTTTAAACGCAGTGAAAGGTACCAGTAAAACCCCCTTCCCTGCCCCAGACACCTTGCATTAGGATTGGATGCTGTAGCTGGTGCCTGGGAGCAGGAGCTGTGCTAGGGAGGAGGAGGATCTTCCCGAGGCTGCCCAGCATGCCCGTGGCATGACAAGGAGGCTGAAAGTTGGAGGATAATCCGGGGGAAGATCCGTGTGCACTCGGCTGTGGGTGTTGAGCATCTGCAGCTGGATGGGAGGTGAGACAGCCCTTCAAGCCTTGAGCGTGGGGAGGCTCAGCCTGAGCCTCTGCCATGGGGCCTCCTGCATCCCACCACTCTCCTCTGTGTCCCTGCCGCTGATAGTTCTCCTTGGCATGTCAATTTAGCCGTTGTTGCATTCTTTAAATTAAATGGGCATCCATTTAATTATATATAATCCATATGTTTTGTCCTACCATTGCAGCTTAGTCTCTCTCCAGCTGCAGGGAGCCCTGAGCTCCTCCTGGACCCGTGGGGTGCTCAGGTGAGCTGGCACTGACTGGCATGCAGGATGAGTCCCAGCTGCTGTGCTCTGCAGGTCCCTGGGGTCTCTCAGGAGGGGAAGCATGGGGATCTCCATACTCACCAGTAACCAGCGTCCTTGGTAGGAGGGGAAGGGGATGGAGCTTTCCCTTGGGGCAGCCTTGCTCTTGTCAGGAGCTGGCCAGCCTCTGCCAGGCGTGCTGCCCGCTGCTTTGCTCAGACAGGCTGCCATATCTCCTGGCACATTTTCTGCCTGTGGTTGCTCCCCTTGCAGATGGAGTCCTGGCGCCTTCTGGGTGCGGGGGGGTACTCGGCACCCGTGGTTTGTGCTGTGGGCACTGCTGCCTCCCCTGCCAGGGTCTGGCTGGGCTCTGCACCCTGCAAGGGATGCACCAGCCTCTCTATTAACACTTTCACACAAGTCAGTTGACCTTTATGTGACCTTTAAGTGTGATGCTGAAGTGATAACTGGACGGTGGTCAATGTGGGGCCCTGAGAGGATGAGTCTTGGTCCTGTTGGGGTCCTCTGTGTGGGCAGCAGCACTGGCACACTCCAGTGGATGCTGTGGCTCTGGGTGCCCTGGGGAAGATGGGCAACGATGGTTGCTTGTGTCTGTGTGAGCCCTGCTGAGGAGGGTGCTGCAGCTGCCCCCTGTGTGTGGTGTGGCAGGGCTGGCTCTGCTGCAGGCAGTCCCCTGGTCTCCAGGTTTGAGAGTGTTTCAGGCTGTCAGCCCTTCCAGTGTTTGGAAGGATGCTACAGCAGTGCTGGTGAGGGTGCTGTGGGTGGGATGTTCTCGGTGCAGCCCTTCCACCAGGCCTGCTGTGGTGACATCCTAGTGAGGAGCTGGTCTGTGCCCATGGGCATCCAGCTGTGCTGCAGCAAGAGGCTGCGGGTGTTGTTTAGCCATGGCACGTCATTCCCTGGCTGGGTGCTGGGGGAGGAGGGCAGGCAGAGCTGGACTCCCGTGTCACCCTGCCTTGCTGAAGTGCAGCAAAACACCTCAATTGTTAGTCGGGGCTTGTCAGCTGGATCGCAGGAGCACCGGATAAAGTGTTCCAGTGAAGAAGATAATTGAAAATCAAAAAAGACTTTGTTAATTTGATTAGGCAGAGCCGTAGTTGAATTGTTCTTCATCAAAAGAGATTTAATTTTGACATGCAATTAAATCCTTCTGCTGTACTGGTGCCCCGTGCATTCCCACCAATAGGGCAGGCTGGGGGGGGGTTGTGTGCACAGGACAGGGGAGAGATGGGACGTGCTGTGGGGGTGGAGAGGAAGAGGAGCACGAGTGTGACGGGCGTGATGGGAGTGCAGGGGTGAGGAGGATTTGTCAGGCAAACACTGCTCATTTAGTGATGGCTTCAAGTTGCAGTTTAATTGCATTGATGCAGTGGCAGCTCCACGGTGGCTCAATCCCCTCACCCCAGCATGGTCCCCTCTCCTCACAGCCCGGATCTCCTGGGGGTAAAGCCCCAGTGTGTGTGGCTGCGATGGTGTGAAAGGGCCCTTGCTGATGGCTGGGTTTGGTGCAGTGGCCACAGCAGGTTTGCTGCAGGCTGGGCACCCTCAGACCGGGTAGAAGCTCCATCCCACTGGTGAGAGCCAGGGCAGGCAGTGCTGGCATCAAGGTGCCCACAAGCTCCAGCATCTTCCTTGCCAGCTGCTGCCCACCCGATAAGGCAGAGGATTATTGCTGAGCTGAGCTGAGGTGCCGTAATCCCTCCCCGCTGCGCCGGCGGGGGCGACGGCTGGGTGGAAATCCCGCAGTTGGGGTTGTGGATTTAGAGCTGCTGGTGAGAGAAGGAGCTCAGTGGGATGTGACAGAGCTTTAGAACGTGCAAAAAAAAAAAATAAATAAAAATGCCTGTGTGCCTCCTCAGGCGGGAGCAGAGAGAGGCCCTGGCGGTGAGAAGGAGCTTTAGGAGGACTCGTGGGAGGTCTGTGTGCCGCGGGTGCGGTGCTGTGCGCCGCTCAGCCCTGGCAGAGGTGGCACAGGCAAAGAATCTGGGATTTGGTTGATGCAGCAGCCAACTGGGGCTGTGCTCTGGCCAGGCCCTTTTGCCTTTGCAGTGCCGTTGGCACGGCTGGATCCCACCTCTGCTCTGAGCCACAGGGTTGTTTGCTGCTTGGTGCCCAGTGAGCCCAGCCTTATCCTTCCCTTCCCTGGGTTCCTATCAGTGTTGCTGGGACCGTGCCAGCTCCTGCTGTGCTCTGTACCACCCTCAGCAGTGGAGGGGCCTCCAAGGTCTTGGCATTGGCAAAGCCCAATGTGCCATGAGCTGCCCGCACCTCTCCCTGGGCTCGGCACCAGTGGCAAGGCTGAGAGCTCTTGGCGCTGGGGGATTTTCGGCTGCTCTGATCTAATTCTTCTTAGACTGGATGGAGCCACAGGGAGATTTTCTATTACAGCCTCACACTTCCACTTGCCAGCCCAGAAGAGCAGCTCTGAGAGGTGATGGACTTGGCTGTGCAAGAGGCTTTTTAATCCCCCTGCTCTCGGTGCTGATGGGCTGTTTGTGGTGCCTGGCACGAACTCTGCACCAGCCCTGGGCTGCTGGTGGCTCCTGGGCAGCAAAAGTCCTCTTCCCCAGGAGGGCTGGCAGGGCCTTTGCAGCCCTTGCAGTTCCCTCTTGGACACAGACTGGGGGGTGAGCAACAGGGCTGGTGTAATTCGGGTTTCCTGCTCCAGAGCGTGAGGTGGCTGGTTCTGCCCATGGCCCCTCTCTGCCCTTTGCTGTCCCTTTTGCCTCGGTCTTTGTCTCTGTTCCCCCTCCTGCGTTGCCATCTGCTTGGCTTCCCCCAGACCTGCTGTGGTTCTG